>LPNX010801561.1:2440-62218 GCA_001517045.1 Pseudotsuga menziesii | reverse complement strand
GCATACCTTTTGTTCTTTTCCTTTCACAACAAAGCCTTCAGGCTGGGACATGAAGACATTCTCTTTCAAGTCTCCATTCAAGAAAGCAGTCTTCACATCCAATTGATGAACTTTCCACCCTTTATGAGCAGCTAAAGAGAGTAAGGTACGGATGGTAGCCCATTTTGCTGTAGGAGAAAATGTTTCTTCATAGTCAATTCCTTATTTTTGTGCATAGCCTTTTGCTACAAGCCTCGCTTTGTGCTTCACAAGTGAGCCATCTGATCTGTATTTGTTCTTGTACACCCACTTACAGCCAATTGGTTTGGTTCCAACTGGAGGGTCAACCAGCTTCCAAGTTCCATTCTTCATGAGTGCATCAAACTCATTCTGCATAGCTTCTTTCCACTCAGCTCGAGTAGAATATTCTTCAAAGGAAGTTGGTTCAAAGTTAGCAGATAAATTAAATTCGTAATCAAATGATACATCCATGTCATCACCTGAATTATCTGCTCCTCCTCCATCTTCATGTCTTTTCGAACTTCTCGTTCCCGTCTTTCCAACTTCATCTGGATGGACACTTTCAAGTGTCTTTGTGGCCCATTTTGGAATCTTTCGTGATGGTCCTAGTTGATCAGTGGGTGGTGCTTCATCATTGATTGAGATTCTTTCAATTCTCTCAATCGCATCATCCAGTTGAACCTCTTGTTTAAGTGAAGTAGCAGGAACTTCTTCATGTGGGGGAGTTGGTGCTTCATATGGAAATTCCAAAGGTTGATCCAGAATAGGAATCCCCCCTTCAAGGTTTGGAATTTCATATTCATTTTCAGAATATGTCTTTGGATGAGGATAATTTTCCAAATGATCAAGCTGTCTCTCAATGGACTGGTCATTTTTATTAGTTTCAAGAAAAATGACATCTCTGGAAATAACAAATTTCTTGTTTACCTCATCATACAGACGGTATGCCTTGGAGTATTCTTCGTACCCCAGGAAAATGCATTTTCTGCTTCGAGCACCAAGCTTGTTTCTTTGCTCCTTTGGAATCAAGGCATAACAGGTGGAACCAAAAACTCTGAGATGCTTGACTGAAGGGAGATGGAAAAACCACATTTCATGTGGAGTCTTGTCATCAAGAGCATTTGAGGGACTTCTATTTCTCAAATAGGCTGCACATTTCACTGCATCACCCCAAAACATTAGTTTTACATTTTTGAAAAACATCATTGAGCGAACCATATTCATTATGGTTCTATTCATTCTTTCTGCTACACCATTTTGTTGAGGATTGTAGGGAACTGTAGTCTGATGTGCAATTCCATGTTGGCGAAGATAATTTTCAAAAGCATTTGAAGTGTATTCTTTTCCATTATCAGTACGAAGTGTACCAATTTTTGATTGTTCTTTTTTTTCTATCAATGCATGAAAGTCTTTGAATGTTTGAAATGCTTCTGATTTTGTCTTCAAACAGTAAATCCAGCACATTCTTGAGTAGTCATCAACAAATGTCATAAAATACTTATTCCCATTTGCTGAAGGAGTTGGCATTGGGCTACATAAATAAAAATGTACTAATTCTAATTTCCTACTTGCTCTGAAATTAGATTCATGGAATGGCAGCTTACTATGTTTCCCTAATATACATGCATCACATTTTTTCTTCTCTTTGGAAATGGTGGGCAAACCAAATACACCATTCTTTCTCAACAAACGAAGACTGTTATAATTTAGATGACCAAATATTGCATGCCTTAATGAGCTAGATGACATATTATCTTCTCCATGCTGAGAGAGGTAGGCATAGTTCTGAAATCTTGCGGATGAACCCTTGAGCTTCAGCAGCTTCCCATCTTCGTATCTAGTCATGATGACTTGGTTGTCAGAGAACTTTCTTATTTCAACGATTCCATCAAACATGTGGATGGAATGGCCTTGCTGTCGAATCTCCACCATGGACAGCAGGCTTCTCTGCAACTCTGGAAGATAAAGAACGTTCTTCAACAAGAAATCAGGGAATCCAGGCATCTTCAGTCGAATGGTGCCCATTCCCTTTGGTTTAATACTTGACTTATCTGCAAAGTACACTATGCCATCTATTGTTTCATTAAGTTCTTCAAAACAATATTTTCTAAATGTCATGTGTGATGTTGCACCAGTATCAAGCAACCAACAATCTTTGTAAGATGAAAGTGAAGTCATTTCATTAATTCCAAGATTACAATGTGCAACAATACAAGAATCAGAAGATTTACTAGCATCTTGGTCATCTTTCTTCTAGTTGTTCTTGTCTTTGATGGAGTCCCACGAAACCCAACACTGATCTGATGTGTGCCCAGTCTTTCCACAATGCTTGCACTACAAATCTGATCTTTTGCTTTTGCCCCCTCTGCCTCTGAAATTTCTTCTTCCTCGTCCTCTCTTGCTGCAATATCCCTTGGGATGATCTTTTCCAGAGAGAGTGGCACTAACTATTGATGACAAAGATTGCATCTTTTATAGCTATTAGTGTAATTTACAATAATGACAAAGAGAAATAGAAAAAAATAACCTTGCAGGTCTACAGTCTCTACCAAGGTCTAAGTCTCAGCTATATGAAAGAAGCAGGTTTAAGTCTCTGCTACTTTTTACAATACAGTCCTTGTAAAATTACATATGCACTAGCTAGTATAAACAATGTCTTCGACAAGCTCTATTCACTATGCTAGTCTATGTCTCTGTCATAGTATTTACATCAGTCTAAGACAGTTTTGCAGCAATACAATTTATATGGCAGTGTACAAACATAAAAATAATAAGCTCTGCAACCGTTTACAACAATATTTTTCTCAAATAGAGACTGAACACTACCACAAGCTTAAAGATGCAGAATTTAAACTTCAACCCAATGTAGACTTCAGATGTTATGAGAACGCAGATGTTATGAGAACTGTCTACAATTTAGGTCATTGCAGCCAACAAGAGGTCTCAGCTCCCAAAAGAGAAGTATTCATGCTCTCGTGCTCACGCTCAGGTTCACTCTTCAACGTTTAATGTTCACGCAATTCTCCACACAGTTCTTCATGCAGTTCTCTTATTCCAGCATTTAATGTTCATGCAGTTCTGTCTCGGTCTTCACTCAGTTCTCCACGCAGTAGTCCATGCAGTTCTTCAGGCAAGGTATATACACGTTGTCACAGGCCTCCACGCTCAATACAATATATATATCAGCCTCAATGCAGGCAGTGGTTCAACGTAGACAATGTCAATGCAGTGGTTCAGGGAGTCTCTTCACAGCTTCAAGTGCAGTCTTTGTGAAAAAAATATTCAAAATAAAGCTTTAATCTTCAACCAGGATGTGAAGTGCATCATACAGTCACGATTCATCAGTAGTAGCCATGATATCATGATTCACGCAAACATCTAGGGTTAATTTAGGGTTTTTTTTTTCTTTTTTTGTATTCCAATGGTCACAAGTAATACAACACGTTTTACCTCCACGCTCACATGGAATTCGCAGCCTTCAACGTGACTGAGTAAAAACTCCTTCAAGCTTCATGAATAGAGATTCCAATTTTTAATATTTGTTGTTAACCGAACCGCCTCTGACAATATTTTTCCACTCTCTAAAGTGAGAATCGTTGTAGCCGATTGAGAAATGAGATTGTAGTTTTTGTTTGGACAACGTTGCAGATAAGCCATAAACCATGGGTTTTACTCGGGTTGATGCAACCATGGAAAATTTTTCCACTGCTATTGAATCCGTCGAGACCAATAATGACAAGGATCGAGTCACGTTTGGCGGATAAAGATCCTCCACGGGTTCGCAGCTCGTATCAAGTTCTTTGGAAGTAGATCAATTCATAAAGGCACAGCAGATCATTCTATGCTTTTCAAACTACTAAAGATTCACACATATTCAAAATGCAGAATGCTGTGCATTACTCCCACACTCAGGTGACTAATGGTTCCTTGTTGGTTTATTGAAAACGGTATGATGGAGAGAGCGTAGTTACAAATTAGGGTTAGGTATAGCAGTATTCTTATCAATACTACAATTCTCTGGAAAAGAACCCTATCGAAAATGTGCAACAAATTAAGGGAGTAAATAATAACGCAGTAGCTCTCAAAATGCAGGATCCAAATGATCTCTCATACCTCAAATTAAGACTGTTGCAGAATAACACATGTATTGAAGGCACGCAGGCTGAAGGAAAATGCATGCAAATACAGACTGACGGAGTAGGTAGTCTGGCAATGGACTGGCAAGCAGAATGCCAGGACTAAAATGCAGCCAGGTAGGAGTTACGGCAGGCAAAATAGCCAAGCTCTGATACCACTTGTTAGGTATAACTCCCGATTCTCTTCATTACATAGCTAAAAGCATTTATTTATACATTTCACAGGACGGTTTTGTTTCACCTTCCGCCCAGCCTTTTCAGCTTCCTAACTATTTAGTTTTCTTTATTTATTTACAATAATCCCTAACGGATTATATTCTAACAGTTTCATAAACCGAATCCCCTGTCTGCAATTGAAATATATATAAAATTGCTTAGTCTTTGAAGCAATAGTGTGCACAAATAATTATATTAGGGATTACATCTAGGATTACCTAACACTTAGATGAGGGTGTGGCCTGATCAACAGATGGGGATTTACCTTGATCAGCCACCTACAAAAAAAGTAGAGAACATTATCACAATGAATGCAATATGTAAAAGCTAATAAATACATAACAAAAACAAACACTATGCTACATGTTTTATATGTGTACATTTTTGAAGTATTTAGAATGTGGAATTACATTTAGGTTTACTGGTTTCCTCGAGGCTCCATTCGTTTGATCAATAGGTGGGGACTTTCCCGGATCAATCTGCAAAAAAGGTATACAACATTACCATCATGAACGCAAACATAAAAATGAAAGAATACATAAAAAAATAAACATTATGCGTCACGATATACATGTTTACTATTTTAAAGTATTTGAAATGGAGAATTACATTCATATTTGGCTGTTGCCCCGATGTTGTAGTCGACTGATCAATAGCCAGTTGGATTCCCTGATGAACACTCTGCATGGAAAATAGATAATATTATATAAACGAACCTATTATACTGATGAAAATACATAACAATGTATATGTATGTCCATCCTAAATTTAATTATACATTGGCAATATCAATGTATACCTGCTGCCTTGACTCGGGTCGACAAACATCTACGGAGATGGAGGTGCCCCTGAGAAAACCCTGCATCAAATCATACTAACAATTACATAAGGAAACATGAAAAGTAGAAAATTGCAATTATATGCTAACGAAAATTCCTATAGATGTTAAAATAATTAATAAAAGTGTGGTTAAATTTTTTGTTGTACCACAACCATACTAACAGTGTTTGTATCTACATGATTCAAATTGTAATCAATAAGCAGTTCTTCGCCAGTAAATATTGATTTAATTGCACATCCAAAGACACGGTTTCCTTCACGCGACTTGAATATGCAGTTGGGTTTCTTTAGTGTAGACCCTGGTTGTTTACTGTTTATAAACCCCGCAATATTACCAAGTGTTTTTGGCCTTCCGTCCATGCACAACGTTTCTCCTTTATTTTGAGCTTTGTCTTTCAGTTGTATATAATTCGCTGACAACCCATATCTATGCATACTTCATGTATATTGGACCAGGCGCATCCAATCACTGTATTTGTAACAGGGTCCAACATACTCCATCAATTCTGTACATCTACCGTATCCAACCTTTATGCCATCCATGCAAAACAATCCCAATCCATGCAATGGCGACAGTGCAATTCTATATATCGTCTCATTCACACAAAAATCAGTGTTTACTCGAGAAAGATCGCTAGGCACCCATTGTTTCACTAGGTGTTGGTACCTTAAGGGCATGTTGATGTCTCCCACTGCCTCATCATCATAGGAACATGACCCTCGTCCTTTGAGAAAAAAATTCATGCGTTTGTTGAATTTTCTTCTGATCTTCTGACATCTAGTTGATCTAGCCCTTATAGACCTATTGGATGTCTCACTTTCCTCTAGCCTTCCTAAACTCCCTTCGCTGGAGGAAAATAGGTTTGACAAATACCTGTTTGGTTCTACCTGCACCATGGTCGAAAACAAATTTGGCATAAGCATAGCAAAATACCAGCAAAAAAACTTGGAAAGACTTACAAGCAAAAAAACTTGGAAAGACTTATAAGCAAAAAACTTGTTAAAGAAAAAGCTTGTCAAGAATGAGTTTGGTTAATAGGTGTGGGCATTTGGTAGCCCTAAAAATTCTAATGTATTCCCCTCTTTTTGTTACATACAAGTCTCCATTCTCACTTATTGCTTGCATTGCCTTTCATAACATGAAATGGGTAGGCTTCATAAGCTTCATATGTATGCGTGTGGCCATTGTACTTTGGCCTTTCAATGTTGTCAAGCTTGAGATGATCTGTTATGCATATGCATCAAATATAACACTGCAATGTATGCCAATATATGTCTGTATAGGGCTTGGAGGTTCTCCTTTAATGGACTATCTCCTTCAAAGAACATATCTTCGTATTCATCTACATTTACTTCGGATAGAAGTGATACAGAGTTGGTATGTTGGTCACTTCCATCAAAAAGCATCTTTGACATGAGTTCCTTTTTCAAGGAATCTTGATTAATCTCCTCTTCCAAACTTCTAGCTGGTCACTTTTCCACTCTACATTGGCCCGATTATTCATTTTTCTGGCCACTCCTCTCTCCTTACTCTACACTCGTTGTTGTTGTAACCCTTACTTTTGATGCTTGTAAGTGGATTTTAGTTTTCTCATGAATGATGTTGTGATGTTGTAGATGATTATCCATTTTACCTAATATGTTTTATGATCTTTTCCATCTTTGCTAGGGTGCACATACTTGTTGTTTATGGCTTCTTTTGCTTGAAATTTGAAGGGCCTAAAAGTTCCCAGATATCATCTAGGACCCTTTAAGAGTCATAATAACAACTATTGTTATAGGATTTTATTCTCCAAATGATACACCAAAACCATACTTATCGGTTAATATTTGTGTAGGGATGTTTTTTAGATCTCTCCCATAATTTATCATACTAATGGGATTGTGACTATCAAGTCAATGCCTTATTTTCATAGTGGAAATCCTACAACAATACACTGGAAATTCTAAAAAATTCTAATGTATGCCCCTATTTTAGTTACATACAAGTCTCCATTCTCACTTATTGCTTGCATTGCCTTTTCCTAACATGTATTGGGTAGGATCACAAAATATCATGTTATACATGGGCACTATGATATTCTCATAAATATTTATATAATGTATTATAAATGTGTGTTCCTAAAGGATTTGGAAATATACATGGATGGGCACTATGCTTGGTCACCAATGCTTTCACGTCTCTGGAAATATGTTTGAAACATACATCACATATAACAAGTAAGATGACATGTAGAATGTTGGAGCGATTATGGTGGTTGTGTATTTGGATATGCAGGTGTTCTTATTACTGGCCTACCCCCTTTTCAACAATAATATTTGCATATTTAATCAAGTGTGTTTCTATATACAATATAGAAACATATATAAAACATATAGAATAATCCTTGATCAATAAAAAGATTACAATGAGCCTCATGACTCAGACTCAAACTCGGCCGAGTCAACTGAGTGGACCCCCAACCGAGCTGACTTGGCCTTTGAAACGATTCAAGTGACAAGTTTGGTACCGAACCAAGAAAATCAAGGTATGACTGACTAGATCGGTAACAAAATGGTCAATTCATGCCAATCTGTACTAAATCGACCAAGTGAATGTGGGACTACACAGGTCACACAAATGACACTTAAATTCAAAAAAAAAATTAACCTAGAAATATAAACATCGAGACTCTAAACCTACTTCATTGTCAAGTCAATTAGCTTTGTAGGATTCATATACATCATAACACTATTTGGAGTAAAACACAACTTGCTTTGTAGGCCCTAGATGCCACCCATGTGCAAAATCGTCAATCTATAAAGCAGCCCCCAAATACAAAAACATTCTTCACAAAATAGGGCATGAACCATGTGAACAACCTTCCAAGTGGAGCAACTCAATGAGTAACCTCCAAGCATGTAATATCTCTCATGAAATGGTGTATAAAAGAGTGTAAGCATGCTTCAAATGATGAATTTCTCCTTTGGTAGGGATAAACACTACCCTTATGCATGTGTCTCCAAGGGTGAATGTTCCTCAAATAATGAGAGAAGGCCTTCCTCTAACAATAAACCAGTACACCAAGGTGAATTGGCCCTCTTTAGGGCTTCCATTTTATGCACAGGGGCCCTTAATGCAGAACAAACTTGGTATTTTAGGGCCAACTAGGGTTGTTACTTCTCTTATGCATAGGTCCATAGATTTTTAGGGTTGTTTTGTGACCTACGGTTGCAAGTAAAGCCACCAAAGACTGTTATTTTCTATTGATCTCCTTCAAGAGACTGCCGAGAATCGCCTAAAGCACAATCCAACTTGGTTTACAGGGTCTGAAATTAAACAATATTTGTTTTATTTAGGTTTGTTTACCCCCCTTTTGTGGGGAAAAAACACCCAGAATTCATGATACTTCTATAAATTGTTGATTAGGAGGTTGGAAAAACCCTTATTTATTCCCAGAATGAAGGTTTGAGGCTGTTGGAGTGCCCAGGCCTGCTCTTTATGTCCATATCTGTGCCCAGAATTGTTTGTTAATGTCATTTCAACCCTCAAATTCAACCCAACATTTCTTAGAGCCTGTTTTTTCCATTGTTCGTCACCTTTCATAGGGCTATTCATGCCCAGAACTGCCTTTTAACCCTCCAATTTGGCCCAGATTTAGAGGTACGCCTGTTTGGTGATGGATAAGTGCACAAGGGTGCCCAAGATGCTGAAATAGGGTTGCTTCATACCCTTTTTAACTGTCAAACGGGTTTTTTTGTGCCCAAAATTCATGTGGATGCTACTATAAGGCATATGGATGAGATTTTAGGGTTGCTTTCACCCACAGATTTCTCATTTTCACAGCTAGAATTGCAAATACCGCCTCCTATTCCCATTGATCATCATCTTTTATTGCTGCAATGTGCCCAGATCTGAAAGTTGGCCTAATTATAGTTGATTTGAGATGCTTTACTATTTGTTGTGCCTTCAGAATGCTCCCAAAGTGCTCAGATTTGTCCCTTTGATGCTCATACTTGATTCTAGAGTTGTTTATGCCCATAGGACTTCCCAACATTGCTCCTAGTGTGCTCATAACTGAAAATGAAAGGGCTCACTGTTGTTACACTCCATAAACTGTCCAAATTTCAAAACCAACTTAGAACTCCCTGCTCTTGGGGGATTTGGAGTGGGTATGAAACATTTCCCTGTTAGTGTAATGATTCTTCCTAATGTTTGACAGTTGCCCTGTGATTTCCATTACATGATCGCCATCTATAAACCACTATTGTGGTTTCGACATTGCTCCCATTCAAGAACAAAAAAGTAGACATGACTTCTCTCCCTACATTAAGTCCACGTGCACATAATGAATAGCTTTGGTACTTCCTAACTTTTTAGTATTCCTTTTGACAACAAAAGTGAAACATGAAACAATATCCTTACTTTAAGCATCTTTCACAGATGATGGCTTTGATCGAACTGTATAAGTACTTTGTTCCCAAAGTAAATATTTTGAGACCTACAAACAAAGGGGAGCGAGATGAATGGTTGAAGGACTCTAATGGCAGATGAATTGATGCGTTGTTCTGCCTACCCAAAGGTCCTTTTATTATGAATATTATCCCTAACTTATCATTGATTTGTAGTCTTCTATTGTTCACCCATACTTCTCTAAGAAACAAAGTTTTATGCCGATCTAGTATGTATATTCATGATGATTCTTGTTTTCCCATATTAATTATCAACCCTAAGGCAACACTAACTTGTTTTTCGATACTAATTTTCAACCCTAAGGCAAACCTAAGGCAATCCCATAGTAGAAAGAACCAAAAAATACTATTTCACACAAATCAAAAGGCTCTTAAATTAACCATATCATGCCTTCCTCAATGATTTTATGAAACCAAGGGGATGGACAAAGGGAAAGGAAACATCAAATATCACTCACACCAGGGAATAATTCTAAAGATATCCAACTGTCTAAGACAAAAAGGTCATCTTATTGTGTTAATTGTAAGAGGGACAAAAAAAAACAGACACGGTGAAAATTGACATAAAATGTTCAAATAAAAAATAGAGGACATCAAAATACCTAGTACTTGCTTCAAGACACAAAGCATAAACCATAAGATTCTCGATTTTCCATTAATGACCAAGTATTACCTAACCCAATTTCCAGTCAACTAAGCACCTCATGGTCGGATCATGATATTGCAGCAGTCTGCATACATCCTTCACTTGAATGATGTTAGGATTGCCAAGAACTAACATCATTCAAGTGAAGGATGTATGCAGATTGCTGCAGACGTTATATCTATACTCATTCGATTTCCTACAAAGTGTTGTAGCTTGCTTAGTGCTCCTCTTTGTTTATCATTTACGTTCAACATCACGGTGAAATTAACAAGTCCAGGCAAATCTTCTAGTACATCGCCTTTACAGTAATGGACAAATAATGATGTTGAGTTCTTGGAGATCCTATAGAGTGGATGTTTTAACCTCTTCAGTGCTACTCTGTAGTGCATAAACCAGCACTTCAGAGGCATATTTACCAGTGGTAACCTACAACAATTATATATATATATATATATATATATATATATATATATATCTAATCCATGGTGGTGAATATCGGACATTTCCAGATCTGCTACTTGGCACGTTCAATAATGAAAATAATGTTTTAAATACATTTATATCAGTCTGTAATATTTGCTAATTTATTCCTTTTATCTTGTATTGATGATGCTTGTTTTCCCATATTCAATTTCAACCCTAAGGCAATGCTAACTTGTTTTCCCATACTAATTTTCAACCCTAAGGCAACTCTAAGGCAATCCCATAGTAGAAAGAACCAAAAAAGAATATTATGCACAAATCAAAAGGCTCTTAAATTAACTATATCATGCCTTCCTCAATGACTTGATGGAACCAAGGGGATGGAAAAATGGCAAGGAAACATCAAATATCACTCACACCAGGGAATAATTCTAAAGCCAACCAACTGTCTAAACCACAAAGGTCATCTTATCGTGTTAATTGTAAGAGGGGCAAAAAAAAACCAGACACGGTGAAAATTGACATACAATGTTCAAATAAAAAATGGAGGACATCAAAATACCTATTACTTGCTTCAAGACCCAAAGCATAAACCATAAGATTCATGATTGTCCATTAATGGCCAAGTATTACCTAACCCAATTTCCAATCAACTAAGCATCTCACGGTCGAATCATGATATTGGGCCAAGTTTATTATAAATTCCAAGAAGCAACCAATAGAGCAACCAAACATCCACTCTACAGGATTGCCAAGAACTAACATCATTCAAGTGAATGATGTATCCAAAATGCTGCAGACATAATATCTCTACTCATTTGATTTCCTACAAAGTGTTTTATCTTGCTTAGTTCTCCTCTATGTTTATCATTTACGTTCAACTTCACCGTGAAATCAACAAGTCCAGGAAAATCTTCTAGTACAATGCCTTTACAGTAATGGACAAATAATGATGTTGAGTTCTTGGAGATCTTGTAGAGTGGATGTTTTAACCTCTTCAGTGCTACTCTGTAGTGCATATATATATAATCCATGGTGGTGAAGAGTAGACATTTCCATATCTGCTACTTGGCACATTCAGGAATGAAAAGAATGTTTTAAATACGTTTATATCAGTCTGTAATATTTGTTGATTTATTCCTTTTAGCTTGTCATGATGATTCTTGTTTTTCCATATTAATCTTCAACCCTAAGGAAACTCTAACTTGTTTTCCCATACTAATTTTCAACCCTAAGGCAACCCTAAATTAATAATAATAAAATATTTATGTATGTAATATTGCGTAAAATGGTGATTAATTTTAGATTTTTCTTCTTTAAATTTAAACTTAATTTTAGATTTTTCTTCTTCTTTTAGATTTGATCTTGAGGCCTATGTGAGCTTTCACATGAGCGTCTACAAATTGATGACCCTTGGGGTTAGCAACCATAAAACTATCATGGTATCTAAAAAATTGAAGATACCAATATCAACCTTAGGATGCCAATCTCCAATATTTTTGCACCCATAACCTCACAAAAACTTCATGAAAACAAAGAGTTTGGAATTTGTAGATTCCTAGAAATGTGAAAAAATTGGAGTTACCAATAAGAGTGATGGTATATCAATTGATATTAGTGATCAAGTAATGAGCAATTATTGGATGCATACACTATCAAATATGTGGTATAAACCTCAATACATCCCTAAACTAAGATCTATGGGTATATTTTTATTATTATTATTGCCCATTGATAGTTATTTCCATTCATTTATCAAATTACGCTTGGATTATGGTGTGTTTTACTTCGTGAAATGATATTTCTAGAGTAGGGATTCTTTACTATTTATAGGCTATTGAAGAAATTCAAAGGTGAAACCATTTTTTATCATCACCATTAATGACTCATTTATAGGCATTATCTAGGTTCTCCTTGTTAGGTACCACATGTACCTTCTCTTATCCCCCATCTTTTGAAGGGTTGAAGGTATTACAAAAGGTATTGGATCACCTAATGGAAAAATATAGTATCCCAAACTGATATTCTATTTTTTTGATAGTATGTTTGTAGGTTCGGTGCTTTAGTTATGCTATATTGAAAAAATAAAAGTTGCATGCCAAACAATGTCGTGCCAAAAGGCCCTATAATATAGTTCTTTTGGAGAATAAATAGGAAGAAGACTGTCAGTGAGAGAAGGTACACATACCAATAATAATAATTTTGATAGTACGTCGAGATATGTGAGGCATGCAAGCAATGCATGTAGCAGAAGATTTAGGTACAATTATCAAAATAGTTTATTTAGTCAAACTTATTACCTTTCTTTTTTTCATTGACTTATCCACTTTCAATTCACTAACTCTAAAATAGCTAATAAGTGTTGGAAAATAATGGTGACAATTCATGGTATTATGTTTCATTAGGTTGCAACATTGCAAACTTGTGAAGCATAATACCACGAATCTTCACCGTTGCTTGGCTGAACACTTGTTATCTTTTGTGAGATATAGTTCATGTGGACAGAGTTCTTGAACTTTGTCCTCATGGACAATTTTGTTTGATGATAATATTTACAGGTATGTAGAAAAAAATTTAATATTTTGAAAAAATAGTTATTGTAAGTGGATTACTTCATTCAATCACTTAATGAAAATATATTGTATATTCCAAGCTCTCACGGTGTTTAGATATTGGAAATTACTGGGTTAGGTTCAAGTTGCTTTCTAATATAAGGTTTCTATAATAAAACACCTTAAAGAAGAAACCCATAACATTTGGCAGAATTCCGGCAAACCCTTGTTGTCGCTACAATTTGGAAAATACTGGGTTAGGTTCGAGTTTCTTTCTAACCTGGGGATTTTATAATGATCTTTAATGATCTAGGGGTTAGGTTTGAGTTTCTTGCTTATAACAAAATATGGCTTGGCAATCCTGCTTGGGGTAGCGACCGATTTTCATCCATCTCCACCGGACCGAGCATACATGTGAGCATAAAAACTCTATCTATCATCGATATGGTGGAACTTGAATCCTTCTCTAAACCTCCCTTAAGCATCTCATTTGGGTGGGGTTGGCTTAATAACTTATTTGGGAACCGGTTGCTGAGATAACTCACATAAAAAGAACCAAACCAGTTTGAATGCGAACCAAAATGTGGTGAGTTCATCCACTAATTGTAACGCTCAGACTGGCCAGACTTCAGAATCCATATCAGCCAATATGGGTTAAATGTGGGTTAGTTGAAACTGTCAAATTGGGTTTGTCATTAGATGATCAATGTAAATGCATGCACAGTGAAGAAAACCCATGTTTGAAAGCAGATAAAGATAACATAACTATCTATTCTATTCCTACTATTGGGGGATATGTTGAATGCGCTATTGAGGCAGAATACTCTGAAATCCTTTTTCCTTTATTGCTTTCCTCTCAAAAAAGTTCATAGTTGAATTTGGATGCATTACAAACTGTTAGATTTTTAACATTAAGCTAGTATTATTAGGATCTTTAACCGAGAGAATAACAAGCACAACAATCAAACACAAGAAACAATGAACACAATGTTTTTCCTTGGGGAAACCATAAATGGAGAAAACCCCACAAATTCCTCAAAGATAGAATCAACACCAAATAGAAAATCCCAAAACAGTAAGATGATCTCCCGATAGCAGTAACCTCTTTCTTCCTAGCCCCAGTGTCTTCTTCTTCCTCAGCTATGGGCTACAATTGAGTGTGAGTGAGTGTAGATAAATAGAGAGGCTAGCTCTCTATTTATACTAATTCTAGTCTTGACTAAAACCAACTAGGGCCGACTTCACTAGGTGAGTCTAATAACCCTAGTGCCCCGGAACTGTGGTGACTTTAACCCTTGATCAATAGGAGGGTTACCCACAATGACTTGACATTACTTGTTTACATTATAGATCCTCCCGATCGGAACACCGGGGCATGACATGACTCAATTACATTACAGACACATCCAAGAATAAAAATCGGGGTACAAGACGTAAGATATATAAGTGAATACATTCCGAAGTTACAAATACATTAACACTCCCTCTTAACTAGGAAGGTATTCTTTCGACACAATTTTCAGCATTGGTCTTCTTCTTTGTATCGACTGGATCATCTCATCTTCTTCATCTTTAAGTCTTCTTTGTCTTCTTCGTCTTCTTCGTCATTGAGTCTTCTTCGTCTTCAAGTCATCTTCTAAGTCATTTTCTTCTTCAAGTCTTCTTCATCACGGGATCTGGATCATCACGACTACTAGATCATCACTGCTGGATCATCATCACATCTAGATCATCACTTGATCTGGATCATTATCAAGTCTAGATCATCATCATATGCTATCTCAGAATGGTGCTATCTCGATTCTTCTCATCATGGGAAGTTCTACAGAGCCAACCCTTTTTCATGCTGGTTGTAGGCCTACCCTTCATGTAGGTCTTCAACACTTATATCTGACCCTAAGTTAGAAAGGCCTGCCCAACTCTTACATCTGACCTCATCTTGTCAAAAAGGCATGGCCAACACTCACATATGACCTCATATTGTCAGAAAGGCCCAGCACTCACATCTGACCATGTGTAAACACATCACGCCAGAATGGCTCAGCACTTACATCTGACCTCATCTTGTCAGAAAGGCTCTATACTTACATCCGACCCCATCTTGTCAGAAAGGCACAACACTCACATCTGACCATGTGTAAACACATCGTGCTAGAATGGCTTAGCACTTATATCCGACCTCATATTGTCAGAAAGGCTCTGCATTTACATTTGACCATGTGTAAACACATTGCATCGAAAGGGTTCTCAGTCCCAGACTGAGGATTCCTAGTAACTGACCAGGTGCCTCCATTGTCCCAGAGAATGGAATTATCCCTTATATCTAATTAAGTGGGATCACAACCCTCAATCACATTAGAATGGCCATGCGATCACATCTAATCATGTAAGACTACATCCTACAATCATATCAGAATGGCCCTTAGTCCCATACTGAGTATTCCTGGTAACTGAACAGGTGCCTCCATTCCAAGAATGGCATTCAGCCCTTACATCTGATCATGTAGGAACCAATCCTACAGTCACATCAGAATGGCTCAGCACTCACATCTGACATGGAAGGAACCAAATCCTCTCACCATGACAGAATGGCTCAGCCCTTACATCTGACCATGGAAGGAACCTAATCCTCTCCCATTTCAGAATGGCTCTAGGTCTCATCATTTCCCCTTGGAGGGAACCTCAATCTGGAGAACACCAAGATTCTCCTTGAAGTACTCAAACTTCACTCTAGCCAATGGCTTCATCAATACATCAGCTATCTGTTCATCCGTCGCAACATACTGGAGCTTCACTGCTCCTCTCTGCACCATATCCTTGATATAGTGGTACTCGATCTCGATATGCTTCGACTTGTTATGGAACACTGGGTTCTCTGAAAACTTCACACAACTTTGGTTGTCGTAATATATACACGTAGCATCCATCTGGAGATCAAATAAATTAGACAGTAGCTTCCTCATTCATACTACCTCACAACTACCTGAACAAGCTGTAACATACTCTGCTTCAGTTGTACTCAGTTCCACACAGGATTGCTTCCTGCTAAACCAAGAGATCACACCTGATCCCATACTGAAGCAACACCTTGAAGTGTTCTTCCTATCGATGGAACTTCCTGCCCAATCTAAATCAACATAACCCTCTAGGCTAATATTTTGATTTGCATTGTACTTGATCCCATAGTCAACTATACCCTTCAGGTACCTCAGAATATGCTTTGCAGCAATCAAGTGAACATGTCTCAGATCTGTCAAGAACTGGCTCAAGGTGTTCACAGCAAAGCAAATATCTGGTCTCGTGTTCGTTAGGTACATCAAGGACCTAATCATCTGACGATACATCGTGGCACCAATCACTTCTGATGAAGCATCACTCAATAGCTTCTGGTTCGATGCCATAGGTGTGGTTATGGCATTACAGTCCATCATCCCAAATCTCTTCAGAATCTCTATTGCATACTTCCCTTGTCCAAGGAATATTCCATCCACATTCTGCCACACCTCCATGCCTAAGAAATAGTGCATCATGCCCAAGTCTTTCATTTCAAACTCGGTAGCAAGTTTCCTCTTTGTATCAACAATCAACCCATCCACACCTGTTACAAACAGATCATCCACATACAACAGGAGTATCACTGGGTTTCCATCTTCAACCTTGTAGTAAAGGTTGGAATCTGCTTTACTCTTGGTAAAGCCCAAACTGGATAGGAAACCATTAATTCTACCTTACCATGTCCTGGGTTCCTGTTTCAAACCGTACAGGGATTTTTTCAATCTACACACATGAGACTCCTTGTCATGTGTCTCAAAACCAAGTGGTTGTTCCACATACACTTCCTCTTCTACTACACCATTCAAGAAAGTAGTCTTGGCATCCATCTGGTGTATCTTCCATTTCATGACTGCAACCAAAGCAAGTACTAATCTGATGGAAGTGTATCTGGCTACAGGTGCAAAGGTTTCTTCATAATCTATTCCTTTTTTCTGAGAGAAACCACAAGCCACGAATCTAGCTTTATATTTATTGATGCTTCCATCTGCAGCATGCTTGATCTTGTAGATCCATTTGGAAGTTACAATGGAATTCTCTTCTGGTCTTGGGACACCATCCCAAAGATCATTCTTCATGATTTATTGATACTCTTTGATCATAGCATCCTTCCATTCTTTCCGTTCTGCCACTTCTTCATAGTTGGAAGGTTCTTTATCAATAATGTCACATAGTAAGGCTATGTAACTAGAGCAAGATCTAGTTCTCTTTCTTCCTCTGGGAGTTTCTTCTAAATCTCAATATCTTTCTACACCTTGGATAATTTCACGTACCCAAGCAGTTTTCCTCTTATGAGGATTCTCCTCCAGAGGTGGATCTACAGGTTCTTAAGGTTCTTCAAATTCTCGATCTTCTTCTTGAATTTCTTCGTTCATGATTGTGTCATGAATTCTGGGTTCTCTTGGTTCTTCATCTGGTCTCTTCCTTGATTTGATGTAGGCTGAATATTCATCAAATGTTACATCTCTACTAATGTCAATCTTCTCCAACCCTGAGAAGTATATTCTGTAAGCCTTTGAGCTTTCAAAGTATCCCACAAATATACCCTTCTTTCCTGAAGGTTCTAACTTCATCCCTTTTTATTTCGGAATGTGTATGTACACAGGACAGCCAAATATTTTGAGATGGATGACTTTTGGTTTCTTGCCGGATAAGACTTCTTTAGGAGTCTTGTTCTCGATTACTCTATGTGAAGTACGGTTCTGTACATACACCGCTGTTCTGGCAGCTTCTACCCAAAGATTCATAGGAATATCTTGATCATGAAGCATTTCTCTTGCAGCTTCCATGATAGTTATATTCTTCCTTTTTACAATCCCATTCTATTGTGGATTATATGGAGTGGACAACTCCTTTTTAATCCCTAAGTCTTTGCACAACTCTTTGAATTCATTTGATGTGAATTCTCCGCCATTATCTAATCAAAAAGTCTTGATCTTCTTTTCAGTGTGGTTCTCGATCAAGGCTTTGAATTCCTTGAACTTGTTGAATAATTCATCTTTGTTCTTCATGAAGTAGATCCATGTCTTCCTAGAAAAATCATCAATAAAAGAAACATAGTATACATACCCACTTAGTGAACTGGATGAAATTGGACCGCATACACCAGAGTGAATGATTTCCAAGATTCCTTTTGCCTTGCTCTCGCTACTTGGAAATGTCTTCTTTGTGCTCTTTCCTTTCGCACATCCTTTGCATACACCTTCATGTTTTGTCTGCATTTCTGGGAGACCTTCAACAACTTTACTTGCAAGTGGTAGTGCTTTGTAATGCACATGTGCAAGCCTTCTATGCCAAAGCTCATTTGGTTCTACCGAGTCATGAACCAAAGCTTGTTCTGGTTGGCCCTTCAATTTGTATAGTCCTCCTTCTTGTTCTCCAATCACTACTACATCAATGAAAGAATTTCCTTTTGGCCACATGAGGACTTGGCCATCTCCAAATGTAACCCTCATTCCTTTTGCATCTAATGCAGATATGGAGAGGAGGTTATTCTTTAGTCCAGGTACAAACAATACATATTTCATCTTGATAGACTTTCCAGAGTCTAGATTATAGGAGGATTCCCCACTACCTTTTATTGGATACTGGTAGTCATCTCCAAGTTTCACTTTGTGAGGTGATTCATGTTCAGATAATTTCACAGAGGATTCCTTGAATCCTGTCATGTGCTTGGAAGCACCACTGTCTATAAGCCAATCATTGCTGCCATGTGTGATAGTTCCCGTGAGAGAAGAAATAAGAACATATTCTTCAACACTAGTTGAATCATCACTGACTTGTTTGTTTCTCTTTGTGGAAGGTTCATCATCTTCTGCAGCATGAGCATGATGTCTTCTCTTGTTTCCCTTCTTCTTGTGAGAGCTACTTTTGTTCTTAGGAAAATCTCTAGAAAAGTGTCCTCTTTCATCACATGTATAGCAAATGAACTTATACTTATCTCTAGGATTTCTAAAGTTATTCCTTTGATGAGAGTACTTACTTCTGTGGTGGATAGATCTGGTTTTCTTGGATTGTATTATGAGAGCTTGATCTTCACTTCCCATCTTCTCTTCTCGAGCTGCTATCCGAACTTTTTCTTGAGAGCATTCTTTCCATAGTCTTCTGAACTTGACTAACTTCTTTCTGGCATAGATCCCTTGAATGAAAGAGTCCCATGTCCTATGGAGACCATTCAAGGTGGTCATTACAATCTCTGTATTCTCCACTTCTTCATCTACTTCTTCCAATTGTTCCTTGATCTAAGAAACCCTTGTAAAGTAAGACTTGATGGTTTTTGCATTCTGGATCTTCACATTCTTGAACTGGTTCCTCGAGGTCATCTTCCAGTTTATGTTCTTTCCTTCAAAAAAATTGGTTAGGGCATCAAACATAGCTTTAGGTGTCTTTAGGGAGGACACTTGTGGTATGAGGTGATCCTTGATTGAATCAGCAATGATCCTCTTTGCCATAACCAAATTCTTCTTGTGCAAGGCCTTAGCCTCATTTTCCTATGGAACTGGAACCTCCTCATTGATGTAGGAGTCCAACTCATTCTCTTCCAAGACCATGGAGATCCTATACTTCCATGCTCTGAAGTTATCAGCTTTCTCATTCTTTTCATCAAGCTTGGTATGATGAGACATCTTAACTGAGAACCTCAAATGGAAATACAAAAGATTTAGATCTTACCAGTTCAAGATGTCGGATCTAGGTTTGGAGCTGAAATTCTGCAGTGCTGGTTCAGGAGCAGATTAGGGTTTTTCTTTTCTGGAGTTTTGTCCAACCAAATGCTTTGATATTGATCCCTAACTTTGATTTTGAGGAGGAGATCAATCCAATCCTGGGCTCATTGAAAAATTCCACTTCTGTGGAAAGCCCTAATTTCTGGTAGTAGTGTTGGGTCCAAAACTGAAAAACCTCAGAATTGGATTCTGCTTCGACAGAAAGATGCGCCCTATGGAGGAGAGTTATTCCAACCTTCTTTTTCTGAAAATATGTGGAGAGAGATCCAAAAAATAGGAATCCCTAGTTCCTGCAGCTGCACATTGTCTTTTTCTCAGGTTAGCTCTGATACCATGTTAAATTTTTAACATTAAGCTAGCATTATTAGGATCTTTAACTGAGAGAATAACAAGCACAACACAAGAAACAATGAACACAGTGTTTTTCCTCGGGAAAACCATAAATGGAGAAAACCCTGCAACTTCCTCAGAGATAGAATCAACACCAAATAGAAAATCCCAAAATAGTAAGCTGATCTCTTGATAGCAGTAACATCTTTCTTCCTAGCCCCAGTGTCTTCTTCTTCCTCAGCTATGTGCTACAACTAAGTGTGAGTGAGTGTATGATAAATAGAGAGGCTAGCTCTCTATTTATACTAATTCCCAACTTGACTAAACCCAACTAGGGCTGACTTCACTAGGTGAGTCTAATAACCCTAGTTCCCTAGAACTGTGGGGACTTTAACCCTTGATCAATAGGAGGGTATTACAGACACATCCCGAAATAAAAATCGGGGTACAAGACATAAGATATATAAGTGAATACATTCTGAAGTTACAAATACATTAACACAAACAAAGGTTAAAAAGGGAAGGATTCAAGTTGGTGAAGAAGCAGGCAGTATAGACAGAGACCCTTCGGGTTGTTGGTAAAAGTAAAGTAATAAAGTAGGAAAGGTATATAAATGAGGTGTCTAAGTGCTCAGCCACACAAGATCCCATTCACCATAATCGAGTGAGAAGGAACACATCACCACTAGACAAGAGAGTGAAGACCATACGACCCCATAAAAATGGGGGTTTTCTTTATCCAAAGCCTAAATTGAGAAGGCGGGATTGAAATGTACCAACCCTGCACAACCTGGGTCTAAGCCTGCTCTAATAGCCTCTGCCTTTCCTCTATTGGCTAAGAAACCCTGGAGATTTGCAGGACTACCTTAAAAAATTAAAAATAGACATGAATTAGGGCACGATACTCACAATTTTGGGATGCATTGTCTCGACTGACAATTGGCCTCCTTGTATGCTACAAAACCACAATCCACATTCCTTAGTCTTCGTGGTCGGTCCAAATCGTTTCTCCCACTGTCCAAATCATTGCTCCCACTATCCAAATCGTTGCTCCCATTGATATTGTTCTCTGGCCAAGTTTCATAGATCGACCCTTGATCACCGAATGACAAGCACCCGACGAGATGCACAACACAGAGGAAGAAGCTTTCTCGTGATCACTAAACACAAGCACCCGACAAGATGCACAGAAGAAGCTTTCTCATGAAGCTGAAAGGAAAATAGCGCGCCACTGTTAGTGTTTTTTGTGGTTTTATGTTTTTGTTATTTTATTTATATATATGTATTATAAATAATTGTTTTATAATTATTTATATATATTGTTTTATGTTTTAATTAATTTATTTATTTATGCTTTATTTTATATATATATATATATATACTATGTTTTATTTATATATGTATACTATGTTTTATTTTTTTATATATACAAAGAGGGGGGTGTATCTATGTGAGTCTTTATGTGTGTAGTGAATCTATGATGATGAGGATGAGGATGTCGCTGATGATGATGATGTCGATGATGATCATGATGTTATCCATGATGCCAATCATTATGATGATGACGATGATGATGAAGACGAAGATGACGACAATGATGATGATGAAGATGATGATGATGATGATGGTGATGACCGTCTTGATATCATATGAAATAATGAAAATGCTAACAATGTTGATGATGATGACGACGCTGATGATGTTTTTGATGGCGACGATGACGATGATGGATGATCATGATGTTGACGGATGATGATGTTGATGATGATGATGATGTTGATGATGATGATGATGATGTTGATGATGATGAAGATGATGATGATGATGATGATGAAGATGATGCTGCTGATGATGAAGAAGATGTTGATGATGATTAGGATGATGATGATGATGATGATGATGTTCATGATGATGATGAGGATGGTGAGGATGATGACGATGATGAACCACATGATGTTGATGTTCATGAAGATGATGATGATGATGATGATGATGAAGATGATGTTGATGATGATGAACATGATGCTGATGATGATGATGTTCAAGATGATGATGAGGATGGTGAGGATGATGACGATGATGAACCACATGATGATGATGATGTGTGATGAAGATGATGATGTGTGATGATGATGATGATGATGTGTGATGATGACGATGATGATGATGAAGAGGCTGATGACGATGATGACAACGATGATGATGAAGATGACAACGACGATGACGATGACGATGATGATGACGACGACGATGATGATGGTCATGATGATGAAGATGACGATGACAACATCGATGATGATGATGAAGATGACGATGAGGGTGATTATGATGATGACAATTATGATGATTATAATGATGATGATGATTATTATGGTGATTATATATGATGAAGATGATGATGATGATGATTATGATGATTATATATGATGAAGATGATGATGATGATGATGATGATGATGTTGAGGATGGTGATCATGAGGATGGTGAGGATGATGACGATGATGATCCACATGATGATGATGATGATGATGTCCATAACTCTTTTTAAAAAGAAATAAGATAAAAGAATAAGCCTAATTAAATATTTACCTTTCATTATATTTCATCGTTAACGATGACGATGACGATGATGAAGACGACAACGATGCTACAAACGACATTGACAATGATATGAAGTAATTAATTTGATCTAGGTTTAATTTTAATGATGATGGTGATGATGGCGACGATGATGAAGATGATGATGATAATTATGATTTTGATGACGACGATGATAATTATGATTTTGATGATGACGATGACAATGATAATGATGATGACAATGATCATGAGGAGAACGATGTCATCTTCATCAATTATGATGAAGATGATTATGTTGATGCGGATGATGATGATGAAGACGATATGACGATGACAATGATGATGATAAAGACGATATGAAGACGATATGACGATGACAATGATGAAGATGATGACGATGATATGAAGTAATTAATTTGATCTAGGATTAATTTTAATGATGATGATGGTGATGAAGATGATGATGATGGCGATGATGATGATGACTATGATGAAGATGATGATGATAATTATGATTTTGATGACGACGATGATGACGATGATAATTATGATTTTGATGATGATGATGACAATGATCATGAGGATAACGATGTCATCTTCATTGATTATGATGAAGATGATGATGTTGGTGATGATTATGTTGATGAGGATGACGACGATGAAGACGATATGATGATGACGATATGACGATGAAGACAATATGATGATGACAATGATATGAAGTAATTAATTTGATCTAGGTTTAATTTTAATGATGACGATGGAAATGAAGATGATGATGATGATGATGATAACGGCGATGATGACGATGATGATGATAATTATGATTTTGATGATGACAATGATGACAATGCTAATGATAATTATGATTTTGATGACGATGATGAAAATAATAGTGATGATGACAATGATCATGAGGATAACAATGTCATCTTCATCGATTATGATGAAGATGATGATGTTGGTGATGATTATGTTGATGAGGATGAAAATGATGAAGATGATATGACGATGATGAAGACGATATGACGATGACGATGATGAATATGATGACGATGCTACAGATGATAATGACGATGATATGAAGTAATTAATTTGATCTAGGTTTAATTTTAATGATGATGATGGCGATGAAGATGATGATGATGATGATGATGATGACGATGACGATGATGATGAAGATGATGATGATGACGACGATGACGACGACGATGATAATTATGATTTTGATGACGACGACGATGATGATAATTACGATTTTGATGACGACGATGACAATGATAATGATGATGACAATGATCATGAGGATATTTACCTTTCATTAATTATGTTTCATCATCTTCTTCATCCATTTCATCATTTTATTCATCCAATTCATCATCTGTATCAGCATATCTAGAGTCAACATTGTAAGGGTTTTCCATATCATCATCGTCATCGTCATTAATTATGCTCATCATGTCATCGTCGATATAACTTTCATTGGAATTGTTTGCTACATCATCGGATTCAACTGTTTCTTAGAGTACATCTTCTGCTGGATCATGATCATCATCTAAATCATGTTGATCATGCTCTGCGTCATCGTATCCTTCTTCCAGAGAACCCTCTTCATTAGCATCATCTAGGTTATACTTTACCAGCCTTCCCCTTGGATCGTGTCTCACAACAAATGACCAGCCCGCTTTACCTGGAACCTCTGAGTAAAATACTTGTTCACATTGGCTTGAAAGAACATAGGGCTATGTTCCTAGCTCAAACAACCTTGTGTTTACCATGGTAAATCTATTATCATGTTCAATAATAGTTCTATCAGGATCACGTTGATTCAATCCTAACCTGTACCATTTGAAAATGAATAGAACTACCTTAAAGGATTTAAAGTCACACTATACAATATCTTCCAAATACCCATAGTATCAATTTTCTGAGACTTCTGGATGTCTGTTAGTTCTAGATGATACATTGGTAACCTCAAAGACAACATATATCCCAGAATGATGTTTTCATTGTTTCATCCAATTTTTTGATCCGATATCTACCTCCATTTTAGACCATAGCCTTATGATGTTTTACCTATAATAAGCAATACACGAAAAGATTACACAACCATTCAGTCCTTATGCAACAATACATGGAAAATAAGAACATGTATGTCAAAATTTAATTTGAAAAATAAAAGATTTAGAGGGATTGATTAATTATATGCTTTCCATTTTATCTTTTACACCATATGCCAAATTGATTTCCCTTTCTGTTAGATTTCTATCTCCATTGCGTTGTGCTGCTTTTACCAATGAAGCCACACCTTCCCATGATATTCCATGACCTGATTGTTCACATCGTTCAATCCATACCTTCATCTAGTCAAGATCGTTTGCGATGTATAAATGAATTGCATCCCATTCTCGACCAACTGTTTAATGAAAATAACCATTAAAATGAAAGAAAGGTGTAAATATCCTGAACAAAGTATATTCTCTTAATTGAAGCAATTATGACTAGAAAATACAATTAGAATATGAACGATATGATAAACATCCACTAGCTAATAATTACGTTTCAGCTTCCTCAATCTACCTTTCCCCTTCAGTTGTTCCCCTTCAAATTTGTTATTGGAGTCTGGATCACAAATGCGATGTAAATTGAGCTTTGACGCTAAAATAGGAAGATATTCACTAACATACAACATGTTTTGGTATACCGTATATCCTTCCATCATAGAACCCTCAGCATGTGCTCGTTGTCTCACCAAACCCTTCATAAATTTCAAGTTCCTCTCAACCATCCACATGGACCTTGAGTGCACAGGTCCACACAACTCAATATCCTCAACTTGGTGTATCAAGTAGTGTTCCTGTGCATTGAAAAATGTCGATGGTAGATGCTTCTGCATTTCACACATGAGACGAGGAATTTATCTCCTCCAATACTTTATATCTTCTTTATGGATTTGTTTATATGTCAACCATCTACAAGTGACACAAACCAATAACGATATTTAACAAAAATTAACATTAAATTACAATATATGCTGAAATAGTGCACAAATAAAACAAATATAAATTATACGAAGAATTAAAGAAACACTAAGCACATGCAAGTAATTGCTAGTTACCTCATGTATTTACCAAGATTATATATAACTTGTTTGACGTTGTTGTTGAAGTTGTCCGGGAGAGAGAGAGGTAGAACATACTGTATCAATATACAAACCATGCCATTTATTAAACAAAGAGTATACAAAAAAGAAAAAAAAATATACGCAGTAAAATGAAAAAAAAATTATATGGATATAACAATAATAATTACCTTGATGAAGACATGTCAATCATGTGTTTTAACCCCCGCAAAATCACCTTTTTTGGTTATGATATTCTTCAAGTTCGCACAAAATCCAGTGGGAAATTTAATTTTCCGCATTACTTCTTTGAAAACATTGCTTTGTTGCTCCGTAAAAATCCATGGAATTGGGTTTATATTAACTTGTTCTGCATTGGTATGAAACTGGATGACGTCTTTCATTGCATGGTTGCTTTCTTGAATGCCTTTGCAAGCTTTCACAACTTTATCTTTCTCCCTCCTTAGCTCTATTAGTCACCATAAGGTTTTAGTAACATTATTTCCAATATGCATTGTATCAAACAAATGCGCAATTTGTAGGTGCTCATAGTAGGGAAACCTACTGAATTCAATAGGATAATTTTTCATTCTTTGTGGAAGCCCATTAATGCCTTCATGATCATGATGGACATCATGAATATTAGTTTATAAATAAATTACATCATAAATCAAATATGGCCACTACAGTAAACGCCTCACAATAAAAATTAAAATACATAACAATTCATATACGATGATCCATATGTACCATGATGACGATTTCTATTGTATTGCATCTTCCAAAGGTGAGGTGTCATTCTCCGTGGTTTTAATTCAGTCTTCTGCTTCCCATTGAAAATATTTTTTTCAGTTGTTCTATACCTGTAATTCTTAGAGAGGAAATGCCTATACTCATCAAACACCTCCTTTCTTAAGCTTTTTGAACGACGAGATTTTATCTTAGGACCACAAACTGGACATGCAAATTTACCATTTTTTTGAAGACCTAAAATATTTAGATTGGAATATCTATGTCAAATATATTCATATATAAACTATTCTAACTACTCCATATCATTAAATGCAATTAAAGTGGAACTTAAAATTACAAACCACAAAATGAAGTTAACCCAGGGGCATCGTGTATTTTCCATACAACCATTGCATGGAATTGAAATTTCCTTTGTCGTATTGGTCTAGATATGTCATGCATAGTTATGCCATTCCATAACTTCAGTAGCTCATCTATAAGAGGTTCGATGTATACATTCATATCTTTGACTTGGAACTTACCTGATTGATTTGAAGTACATATAAAATATATCATTATGAGAACCATTAAGATATATAAACCATGCACAAGAGTAAAATAATAAATATATATATGAAATTAAGAAACATAATATGAAAAATGAGATGCCACAACTACATTATAAATAAATAAAAATTTGACAAAAAAACCTAGAATAATCATCAACAACATTATGTGCTCCCTCTTTATTGACAACCATGGAGGAATTTTATTATTGATAACAAATATAGGCCACACCGTGTAAAAGGATTTCATTTGTGCACATGGATTAACACCATCTGTTGCCAAAGAAATCCTAAGATTACGTGGTTCTTCTTTAAAGTGAGGCCACTTTTCCTCCATATCTCTAAAATCAGAACCATATGTAGGAATTTAGATAACATCATCTTGAATTCTATTCCTGGCATGGTAATCCATAAATTGCACTATGTTTTTGTACCTGAATATTCGTTGCAAACGTGGAATGATGGGAATATAACAAAGAACCTTCTAAGGCACCTTTTTTGTTACTTTATTTGTACGATATCTACTTACATGACATTACGGACATTTTGTTGCAAATTCATGCTGATTATAATATATAACATGGTCATTGGGGCATGCATGAATTGCTTCATAATGCATTCCAATCTCTTTCATGATGGAAGATAAATCTCGATATGTGTGAGGTAAAATATTTGATGGTGGTAACAAAAAATCAGCTATCAAGCTACAAAAAAAAAAAAATTAATGTAATAAATAATAATATTAACGAAACACACTTCATCCGTACGATGATCAATAATGAGTTAACAATACAATTATTAGAGGAATACATATAAACTTTATCACGATCCTATATATGCGATGGATTATTTTACATACCTTAGCATTCATTTGATTGCAATGTTTAAAAGACCATTCATAACCTTCAAGTTCATTATCAACAATACAACAGAGAGAAGATTTGTTTTGGAGCCTTCATAAAAGGGGTTCATATGCCTTATCGAGAAGAGGTATATCGTGAACATCATCAAAGTCATCATCATTTTCATTATCAACGTCATCGTCATCATCCATTCTAACATTAAATGAATCATGGATAAATGTATTTGTACCATCATCTTCAAATACATTATCGGTATGATTATCTTGTTCAATATGATCATTCACTTGTTCTCCATTAAACATACACGCTCCATGATCCTAATCCTAAACTTGTTCTAAAAGCACTTCCTCTGGACGATATGTTGTAGGGTGTCTTTCCTTTAATATAAATACATGGAAACATCAATATATATACATTAATATATGAAAAATAAAAATAATACATACAATTACCAAAAAAAAGAATATAATAAACTTTATAATGCTAAACCTACAAATGGATGATATTTGTTTCCCCCCTTAGCATTTCCATGTTCCTTGTAATGTTTTGTGGCTGTTGAGATCACTATTCTTCTCCTCTTAAATCCCCTACATTGAGTACATGGACAATAACATTTGCCATCACCCCTTCGTTTCACTGCATCCCATAGTCTAGCAAGCAATTGTCGGTTGTCTTCATTTGGATCCGAAATATTTCTATTTGACATTTTGTCACAAACTACGTGAATGAATATAACTGGTTTTCTTAAAAAATCAAGTTCCACGCATCAACATTTTGTCAAACGGAGAGAAGTCGAAGAATAAAAAATTCCCGGCAAACTGTCTGTTGATGAAAAAAAATTCCCACAACTGCCCATTGAAGAATAAAACAATTCTTGAAAACGTCCGTTGAGGAAGAAATCATTTTTGCAAATCGTCCGTCGAGGAACAAATAATTTCACAAATCGTCCGTCTCTTCTACAACAAACATGTCGAAATTCTTAAAAAAATTATATTTATAATGGCCAGGTGTCGGATATTCGACACCTCGAACATAGTTACCATTGAAAATATGGGACCAAAAATTTCAAATCATGTAAACCTTACATTATTTTTTTTTTAAAACCTACACATACCGTTGGATATCTGACACTAAGGGGTCGAAAAACCGACACACTTGGGTCGGATATGCGACACTTTTGGGTCGAGAGACCATCGGATATTCGACACCATACCGTCGAAAATTCGACACTTCAGGGTCGGATATTCGAGACTATGGGGGGTCGGATATGCGACGCCTGATGTGTCGGATATTCGACGGAGCTATAAAACTTTCTTTATCACTGTTCTTTTCAATGATTGTTGTCCGAAATATTCGTATGAAATGTCGGATGACGTTAGATTTTGGGTTCAAATCCTATTGTGTTCGTACTTTTATACAATAAGAGAGGTAGATTGGCCAACCTCGGCTGAGGGAACAAAATATTTTGTTATCTCCTAAAAAATGATTAGTAAAGTATAAGGTGTTGTTTTGTGTTAGAGAGTTTTGAAGTATATAAGTCTAATTCACATGTTAGAAATTTGACATTTGTAATGGTCAAACAAAACAATCCACAATTAATGATTTCAAGCTATATTTGCATTACATCTAGGATCACTAAGTAGTATGGTTTAAAATAGACGCCCCTTCATTTTACTTGCATAGCTAAAGTAATTGAAGAAGAGTCGTCCAAAAGTGTAAGGAAAAAATTCACTCTTGAGTACTCTTTACACCTCTAACAACATCACTGGTGATTTTGATGCCCATGTGGATGCTAAAATAAAGTAAGCATTTTAATGAACAATGAAAATGTGAAGAGTTCATATTTCCATTCATACCTCCTATAGAGTTATTAACTTGCACAATAGAGAAGAGACCTCTTCCTTTGAAAACCTTGTATATCATTTCTCTCAACTAATATTCTCACATGTGATTCTATTTCAATGAGGATAATCTAGTGATTATCCTCCAAATGAACTAATGTATTTTCAGAAATAAATTCCAACTAACAAATAGTATCATCTATGCATATTATGTTTAATAAAATAAACAATTTGTTTAAGAAATATGAACTTGTCATGGTTCCCAAAGTAATGAAAAGCTATGTTACTAGAAACACAACCCCTCCATTTCCTTGAAACATACAAGGAAACTTTTACAAAGTGGAAATGTCGTAGAAATTTCTTGGAAATGCCTGGAAATTTTTCCTATGACATTTTAGTTTCTTGAAACTTTATTTTTTAGATGTCCAAGTTGTGTCCTTCAGTTAAGTTACATTTCAAACAGAAAAATAATATTTCTTGATATTTGACTAGTGAGGACCACCGTAGACCAAATTTTGAAGAGGGGGAAAGGTTAAACAAAAATAAAACAAAAATAATAAATTGAGAGAAGGAATACCAAACTCTTTTCTTATAGAGAAACAACTAGCTTTAAGGGACTAGGAGTGGATTTTTCACAAGGAGGAAGAAGAATGGCAGTTGACATTGAGAATGACTTGGCTTAGAGTAGGTCATAGAAATATTAAAAACTTTCATAGAGAATCCATCAAAAGTGCATAAACCAATCATTTCTTTAGATTAATATTAAGAAGACACCTTTCCAATGTGGGTAGAAAAAAGAACTTTCTGTAGCATTAAATACATTGTTGAAACAATAGGAAAATGGCCCAACATATGTAGCTAAAATTAGTTTTTTTAAGGTGGCTCTGTTAGGAGGCAAGGGCCCACCTTGTCACTGAGCTCACCCAGTTTGAATAGCTGTAAAATTTCATAATTCTTTTGGTGTGATAATTTGTTGATACAATGCATGTATGTGGATTATGTGAGTAGTGTGTTGTTGGACCAATTAATCATTTATAGCATTAATACATTGCTAAAACAATTAGTTAATTAAAGAGTGTGAATCCTGCATTGCTGAAATAGTTGATTACTTGACATGTTTAATCTCTCTTAGGGTATGCAAATGATTTCTTGATAAGTAGAAGTGCTGAAAAAGATTTAATTTATTGTTGAATTGATATCACAGGTTGAATTCGTTATGATTAATTACTGCTGAAAGAAATCTAGATGAATGTGTGGTTGTAGTTCATGGTCAAGTAGAATTGAGAATTCTGGAGCTTGGATGTTGTGTCAAAAACATAGAACAAATATTTCAGTCTTGCATGAGAGGTGATTGGATTTAACTTCTTACAAAATTAATATAGGATTTAAATTCTTGCAAAAATAATATAGGATTTAATTTCTTGCAAACATAATATATATGCTTTATCTTTACGAACAATTCTATATTTCTATTCTTGCTAGAGTGATTTCATTTTTCCACAAGGAGTGATTTATTCTTGAAGATTGAATTAGCAATTAAAATTAAGATGATTTAGTGAGAAAGAAGTTACATAACCGTTTTACCAATTATGTTGTTCAATTTAGCATTGGTTGATTTGGGTGATTGTATGAGAATTAGTGTGAGAAAGAATTGAAATAATACGAAGAGAAACCTATTAGAAGGAAATGTGAAAGCACAATGAATTGTGATTTCTTAGGAATCAAAGAGATGGCGAATCTTGTTGGAAAAATATTCGCCAATTTTTTCACAATATTTTATAAATCAATGAAATATTCGCTAGTTTTTACAATTTTTTATAATGCAATGAAATGTTCGCCAAGATTTTACTATATATTATAATTTAGTGAAATATTAGACAATATTTTACAATATTATATAATAAAATGAAAGGTTCACCAAAACATTTATATACACATATTATATCATTGATAAAATCGTCTTCAAATTTTCATATATATCATGTAGATTCGCCCATTTTTTATACATATAAATCTAAGGGGGGTTCTTAAAATCATCCATGATAGCATACTAGCCTGCCTTATTTAATCAAAACTACTACCATATCGTACCCACTTGCATCTGTGTCCAATCCAAAAGGATTATACAAATTAGGCAATGTGAGAATGGGTGACTAGTTGATCTTTCATTTGAGCTCTTCAGATGATTTCCATTGATTCCTACCCCAATGGAACCCCTTGTTTTTAGATGTTACTGAATGTAGAGGTACAACCATAAAAAAATGAAGCTATAAACTTCTGAAGGTACTGTGTTTCCCCAAGAAATATCCTTACTTTGGTGACATTTGTAGGACTAGGCCACTTAGTGATGGCCTCCATCTTTGCAGGATCAATTTTAGATTCTTCTCCACCAATCACATACCCAAAATACACCAATGGTTTTTGAGAGAAATCACATTTCTTAATATTATCCAACAACTAATGATTTTTCAAAGTCTCTAACACGTGCTTAAGATGTGAGATATGCTCTTCCCAAGTAGCACTATAAGCCAATATATCATCTAAATAAACTATTACAAATGATTATATGAAAGGGCACAATACAACATTCATTAAACACATAAATTTAGCTGGTGAATTACACAAACCAAAAGGAAATACTAAGCATTCATATAGACCTTTATTAGTCTTGAAGGTGGCATTCCAGGTGTATTCTTCCTTCTATCATCCCTGGTGGTATCATGATTTGAGATCCAAATTAGTGAAGTATTTGACATGCTGAAAATAATATAGCAAACCATCGATCCTAGGAAGAGGGTCTCAATTCTTGAAGGTGATCTTATTTAGAGCTCTATAATCAATACACACCTCAAAGTCCCATCCTTAATGGGTAATATGATAATAGGTGACCCATAATGTGAGGTGCTTGTTAGGATTACTCCCTTCTCCAGTAGTTGCTGCAATTGCTTCTTTACTTCTTATGATTATAGTATAGAATATTCAGATATGGAAATAGTTGTATCTCATGTTTCACTTCTCTCTTAGGAGGTATCCCTCTAGGCTCTTGGAACAATTCTCTGTATGCCTACAAAATGTTATCCAATTAGTGTTTACGCTCTTTGTTACATTTCTCCAGAGATGACTTTAATTTTACCGATTCCATTTCTTATCGATTATGTCTTAAGAAAAGAAACCCAAAATTTCTACTTGAAATGATCATCTTCTTTGCTTGGTTGACACTTAACAATGAGATCTTCGATTTTCCTTTGTGTGCATTGACGATTAAATATTTACCATCCTTGATCAAGTGGTACTGATTTTCTCTCCTGATGAATATTGTACTCCTCTGGTACATGTAGGGACTTTCAAACACTAGACCACAAACATCTAGGGTTACTATGTCTACCTCCACTTCATTAATATAATATACACTTATGGAAAATTTAATCTTGCATTGTTTTGTGACCCTAGATTTTGTATCCAATCCAATCTTACTTACCAAATATTCTGCGATGATATTTCCTTATGAATGAGAGTCAAATAGAGCGTCAACCTTGCTTTTCTTGACTTGAATCTTCATATAAAAAGAGTTTTTCCATATCCTTCTCTTACTTGTTATGAACACTACTTAGATTCAACTCTTTTTGCACTAAAGTGTAGACAATATTCTCATTCACATCTAAGTTTCTCTCTACCTCTTTTCTTGAATCCATGGCCAAAAGGTTCTTCTTGTTACCATCCTTCTTGTGTTTATTTGGGTTCAGGTCTAGATGTAGCTTCTAACACTTGTATTCAGTGTGACCATCGATGTTACAATGGTTATAGTTGTTTTTCATATCCTTGCATTGATCGTCATGGTTGTAGTCTTCTTAATTTTTTCTCTCCACTTCTTCCCCTCCTTTGAAGTGTCTTGGTTCTCTTTTTGTTTGAAACCACTTGGATACCCATTTGTATGGACCATATTTTCTAGGTATTGTGCTTGCACACATTCCTCATCAATTTTCATGGGATTTAAGAGCATCACTTGCTTTCATAAATGACTATGTAGACCCCCTAGATAGTTGGAGAGTACATTTGGATTCTTGGGTGAGATACCCAACATGATAGTCATCTTCTTGAATTTGATGATGTACTATTGTACACTTTTACTGATAGGGTATAGTTGGGACTTAATGAGGGTTTTTAAATTCTCCAACTTAGTTTCTAGAGGATCTCCCTCTAGCCTAAGTGCCTCCATGTGGATTTCCCACTAGGTTAATTCACGAGCCTCTAATTTTAGTAGAGAAAATGAAATCTTATGTTCCTCATCTATGTCGTAAATAATAAAATAGACATCTAAGTGCATCAATCAATGATTCAATTTTAAAGCATCAATATCCCCTTGTTATTCCTTGATATCGACTTTCACTTCCATCTTGAAGAGAAACTAGAAATGAATGTTGGTACTAGAACTTGGTTTCTATTTCTCAAACTCTTTCCTCAACTCCTTTTCTAGGTCATGTTTATCTTCCAATTTCCCCTTTGAACCAATCTCTAAGTTAGAGCCTCCAAAATCACCAAAAGGTCCAAGAATTCTCTCCAGATATGGAATGAGGAATGATATGTTGTGTGAGATATCAACGACTTGTATTTCTAACTTTGTAAATTGCTACTCATAATTTCCTTTCACTTCACCATATTCATCCTCCAGTATAAGGTTTGAAGACTTTATTTTTATTCTGCTACTAGATCCTACTATTTCCAACAAAACCCCAAATAAAACTACTTTGATACCAATATGATCTGTATATTTCCGTGGATATTCCACTAGAATAGTTTGTCACAACAGATCTTACAACTCAGTTATTTTTATTAGCTTATTTACACTAAATTCTAAATAACTAGAATTGAAGGAAAGATAAATAGAGAAAAGAAATACACACTCCACACAATAACAAAAGATATACCATGGGAAAATCCACTATTGGGAAAAACCCATCCATTAATTAGGATTATTCCTTGCTCTTTTATATAAAATGCAAATGCAAAGGAATATGTACTCTCTATGGAGTTACCGATGACTCTGCGACCATAATAGCTACTGCAAGATCTCCTACCCCCTCTATTTTGATTTAAATATGCACTCCCATGATATTGATTAGTTATCGAATAATACGATAGCATCAAAAGAATGGAACCCCTTCTTCTCCTAATAGTCTAGTATTTAACATAGTTTTATATATTAATTTATCATAGGAATCTAGGGACTAAACACAAGTCTCATCAAAGATTAATAACAATTAGACATGAAAATGGTGTAATAGGGCTACAAAATGAGTAGTCGCTCTGTATATTCACACAATCAATGAGTAATACAATACAATGATCATGCTGCAAGCATGAATGACAAATCAATTCGAATTCCCAAGGCGGTCATTCAAATTGAATGATTGATTCTAGCTTAACTGAATGTAAGCCATAGTCAACACTCCAGTTAGCCACTGATCAAAACTGTAATTGACTGAACTGAGCCCTAACTGAATTTGGAGTGCAATAAATTACTGAGTCTAACTGAAATTAGGCTAGACACATGTCACAGCAAGCCAACCAATAAGTGGTAGCGCTTCAATGACTCCAATGAACCCCGATGAGGTTAACTGAAGTGTAACTGAACATCAAAAGTGGTTGGAGGCACCCCTGTTGACTCCAGTTCATTAAATAATCAATAAATAATCAATTTAATGATGGAGGGCACCTTCACTACTCTATTTAACTGATTGTAACCATCAATTAGCAATATGGGGCATTAATGACACTCAGATCACCCCCAGAGTGCTCCAGTTAACCTCCCCTAATGTAGGAGAAGGCTAAGTTATCCTCCTTGACTGAAGGTAGGCATGGGTGTGATCTAGATGATGCCATCTAGTGCTCCTTTGATGTCAATTAAGTCAATAATACTTAGGATAGTGGTTTAACTAGGCCAAATTGACCAAAAAGAGTGTGTATGGTGGTAAATGTCTCCAACACCCTCCTTTAAGCTATACTCAAGAGGATTTAGAAAACATAAAATGCATAAAAATGCTAGGGCCCCAAAAACTAAGGCCATAGGTCACCCTGTACAATGCTGAAACTGAAACAATGCTAAAAAACAAACTAAGTGAGGAAAAGAGGGAAAACCCAGTGGGAAAACCCCCCCCTCAAGCTGAACACTGAAAGTAGTACGATCACCATGATGAACTCACCCCCAACAATGAACGGAGGTAAGAGAACTTATTTTCTGAAAAGATCTTGGTGAATATGTCTGCAATCTTCTCATCATTCGAGCAGTATTGCAGAATGATGGTCCTGTCATGCACTAGCTCCCTGATATAGTGCATGCGGATCTCTACATGCTTGGTCCTCTGCTTGGTAACTTGATGTGTGGATATCTTAATAGCACTTTGATTGTCACAAAAGAGGACAGTGGACAAAGTACTACCAATATCAAACTCTGAAAGAATGCCTTGCAACCAAACTGCTTGGATGCAAGCATTCACCACTCCTCGATACTCGACCTCTACTGAAGATAGTGCTATGGCAGCCTGATTTTTTCTAGACCAGAAAATGGGGCCACCAAAAAACATGAATACATATCCATAATTATAATTATGATCAATAGAATCACCCTCCCAATCAGAATCTGTGTATCCAACCAGCTCTAGCTCGGAGTCTGCAGCATAATGAATGTCGTAGGTCCTGGTTCCCTGAATATACTGGAGGATCCTCTTGGCTTCCTTCCAATGAAGATCATGAGGCTGCTGCATGTATCTTGATATAGCATTCATTGTGTAACAAATATCAGGCCTAGAATTTCTCAAGTACAACAAGCTACCAATTAGCTGTCGATAGATAGTGCAGTCCATGGGAGGTGTGCTTTTTCCTTCTTCAATGTTGATCCCTGAAAGGAAAGGGAATGGTGCAAGTGTAAATTCAGCCATGTTAAACTTTACTAATAGGTCTGATATGTATTTGGATTAAGTGACCATTATCCCATCATAATTTTTCTCAATTTCGAGCCCCAAAAATTGTTTTAGGAGCCCCAAATCACTCATTTCAAAGGCATCGTGGAGAGCAGTTTTGATGGCTGAAATAGAAGCAACTGTGCTACCTGTGATTAGTAAGTCATCAACATATAAAAAAATAATAATCAAATTACCATCAGACTTCTTTAAATACACATTTGGATCTGATCTACACCTTTGGAATTTTTGTGAGAGAAGGAAGGCATCCATCTTGGAATACCACTCTCTTGGGGCCTGTTTTGACCCGTATAGTGACTTCTTTAGCTTGCAAACCAAAGATGGATTAGAAATGTAGCCATCAAGATGCTTCATGTATATCTCCTCATGAATATCTCCATGCAAAAAGGCTGACTTAACATCCATATGATGCACTTCCCAGTGCTTAGCTGCCGAAATTGCCAAAACTAGGTGGATGGAGTCCATTTTTGCAACCAGTGCAAAAGTATCATGGTAGTCCACACCTTGGACCTGAGAGAAACATTTTGCCACTAGAATTTCCTTATATTTTCAGGTGCTTCCATCAGCATCAACCTTGGTATGAAACACCCACTTACATTGAACCAATTTCCTTCCCGGAGGAAGAGAAACTAGCTCCCAAGTAGTGTTTTTCTGAAGAGAATTCATCTCTTCATCCATGGCAACTTGCCATCTCAGATCCTTCCGAGCATGGTAGTAGGATTTTGGGTATGAACTAATCATCAAATAGCAATTTTTTGATATAAAATTATCAGGACAAGAGAGCACAATACCTGCTCTTTGGAAATCAGACCGGGTTCTCCTTGGATCATCTGGATTTCCAATGTTATCTCCTGCAGAGGAGACTGTCTGTCGGGCCCATGTGGGAAGATGATTTTATACTTCAGGTTATGATTCAGAATCTAATTTTTTCTGCACACTGATATCAGAAATCATAGGATCCAAATCAGGGTCATCACCCCCAATTTCATCATCCAAATATTCAATAGAATAGGAAGGAAATTCAGTAGTTTTCTCCTTCACTAGTTCCACCTCCTGAAGAGGCTCATCGAAATTGACACTTATAGCGATGATGATCTGTTTTTTTTCAATATCCAGAAGATTGAAACCTTTCGATTCATTAGGATACCCAATAAATAGACATTCTATGCTTTGCTGTTGAAAAGCCCTTCTTTTATCAAGTGGAATTCGGGCCCATGCAGTGGACCCAAACACCCGCAGGTTTGACACATCCGGCTTGTGTCCAAAGTATGCTTAGAAAGGGGTATTCCATTTCACAGATGAGTGTGCCACTCGATTTTGAATGTATGATGCAGCATGCATGGCTTCAGCCCACAAATTTTCAGCCAGCTTCTTTGATTCCAACATATAGGTGGTCATCTCCTTGAGAGACCGATTCTTCCTTTATGCTACACCGTTCTGCTGGGGGGTGTAGGGAATTGAATGTTGGACCTGAATACCATTTTGGGAACATATGTGTAGCAACACATTACTAACATACTCCCCACCATTATCATATCTCAATATATTGATCTTAATCCCGAAGGCATTCTCGATCAAGGTCTTCAGTTCAGAGAATTTTTCACATACTTCAGACTTCTTTTTGAGAAAGAAGACCCATGTGTACCTTGAAAAATAATAAATAAAAGTCATAATATACCTTTATCCATTCATGGATGTGATAGGCATTGGACCGCTGATATCACAATGTATCAGCCCCAATATGCATGTAGCTCGGTTTTCCTTCCCCCGATCGTACTTGTTCTTAGGGTGTTTTCCAACCACACAACCTTTGCAAATTCTAGTGGTTGCCTTGATGACTGGGAGGCCTTCAACCATGGAGTTTTTCTGTAATTATTGCACATATTTGAAATTTATATGGTCAAACCTTTCATGCCATAGCCTACTAACTTCATTTCCATGAGTTAGCAGTGCAGTGGGCTTTGCACCCGCGACAAAGTGGGAGAACTCATAGGATTTTGCATGATGGTTTGCAAGGCCTTTAGCAATGAGTTTCTTGGATGCAAGTTCCATTATCTCAACATCATTTGGGATGAAAGAAACTATCTTAGGAACTCCTGTATGTGTCATCTGATAGACATTAAGGAGGTTTGATGCCAGAGACGGTACATACAAAAGATTTGAAAAATAGCCATTTTCAAGATCAACCGTACCTTGTCCTTCTGAAATAATGGTGGAGTCATCTCCCATGTGGATGGGGATGGATTTTACGGTCTCCAAGGATGAAAAGGAGTCTCTTTCATCCATCACATGGTTCAAATCTCCAGCATCAATCAAGAGTTCTTTGGACTTCGAAGTTCTTGCCATGAGGGCATGACCTTTTTCATGTTGTGGTTCCCGATCTTGTTGATCTCTCCTCTGAATTATTTTCAGAATATTGATGTGATTTATCTCAAGGAGAGAGGTAGCTTCATAAAGCTTCTTCTTCATGCAGGCATGTTTAGGGTGGAAGCCCTTCACGTAGTATGAACACTTGACTTTTTCCTTTCCATGATTCCCTTTTCCTTTGTTCTTCTTTGAGCCGGAAGACTCATCATGCTGCTGGTTTTCAACTTTAGGCTTCGGAGCTTCAAAATTAGTTTTTGGGTTCTTCTATTTCTTTCCTTTACCCTTCAGATGTTTAATCCTTGAGACATGGAGGGCTTTATCACAGGAGGATCTGATGATCCCCATCTGGACAAGCTTATCATGTTCACTTGTTAGGGACTCAATGAAGGCATTGAGTGTAGGCATCTTCCATCCAGGGGTTGTGAGCTTCCCCGCATGAAATTTAGAGACAAAAACTAAATAATAAGCTCCAAGTTTGGATAGTATGACAAGGATGAGCTGATCATCCTCTTTCTCCACTTTGCATTGCTTCAACAATAAGACAATGTGCTTGAACTTTGTGAAAAAGTCATTCAAGGTCTCGAAATTGGAGGGCTAGAGAGACATCAATTCATTTTTGAGCTAGTAAAATCTCAAATCATGCTGATTTCCATACATGGATTCCAATTTGTCCCAAATTTATTTTGGAGCCTTCAATCCCGAAAGATGGAAAAGAAGATCCCGGGAAATAGAGAGGCACAAGAATTTGAATGCTTCATCCTTCTTGTTCAAGAATCTAGATTTGTCTATTGCAGAAATAGGCTCTTCTTCAGTGTCTATGGTGACCCCATAGAGTCCTCTGGAGCGTAGCTGGATCTCCATGTCTCCTTTCCATGAGTGGAAATTGAACAAAGTCAAGAGATCTACGGAAGAAGCCATTTGAATCTGCTGGAGGAGATGACTATGCTAGGTGTGATGAACTTGAAATTCACAACAAAAGGGGCAATGTAAGGTCAGACAGCCTGCACATTTTAGTCTTTCATCACACCTATCATAGTCAATCAATCAAGCTTGATCAAAAAGTTCTTTACTTGGGGTATTAAGTGGTAAGCCTTGGATTTTGGTGTAGTGCTGGATTTTTGAGCTATTGCTCAATTTTAATGCAAGATATGTCAAAAACCTTGTTTTTGAGAGATATGAGCTTCATCCCGCTGTGAGCTCTGATACCATATTAATCTGTCATAGTAATCTAGGGAATAAACACAAGTTGCATCAAATATTAATAACAATTAGACATGAAAATGGTGTAATAGGGCTACAAAATGAGTAGCCACTTTGTATATTCACACAAAGAATGAGTAATACAATACAATGATCATGCTGCAAGCATGAATGACAAAGCAATTCGAATTCCAAAGGAGGTCATTCAAATTGAATGAGTGAGTCTAGCTTAATTGAATGTAAGCCATAGTCAACACTCCAGCTAACCACTGATCAAAACCCTAATTGACTCAACTGAGCCCTAACTGAAGTTGGAGTACAATAAATGAATGAGTCTAACTGAAAGTAGGTCAGACACATGTCACAACAATCCAACCAACAAGTGGTAGTGCTTCAATGACTCTAATGAATCCCGATGAGGTTAACTGAAGTGTAACTGAACATCAGAAATGGTTGGAGGTGCCCCTGTTGACTCCAGTTCATTAAATAATCAATAAATAATCAATTTAATGATGGAGGGTGCCTTCACTGGTTTGTTTAACTGATTGTAACCATCAGTTAGCAATATGGGGCATTAATGACACCCAGATCACCCCTGGAGTGCTCCAGTTATCCTCCCCGAATGTAGGAGAAGGCTAAGTTAGCCTCCTTGACTGAAGGTAGGCGTGGGTGTGATATAGTTGATGTCATCTAGTGCTCCTTTGATGTCAATTAAGTCAATAACACTTAGGATAGTGGTTTAACTACGCCAAATTGACCAAAAAGAGTGTGTATGGTGGTAAATGTCTCGAACATGATAACCATATATGGTTAGTTTTAAAAGAAAAATATTTCCTATATTCCAATTAGGGCTTGGAGTTTTGGAACTTATAGAATGTTTTTGAAAGTTCACACGGGACTAGCTCTTCCCGTGCGAGAAGTAAGAGTTGATGTGTAATCCACTTGGTATGATGGTGGTCAATCATATTAGGTTTCCCACTTTGGAAAATAGGGAAATTGGATGAAACAAGGACAAATACTTAAAATGCACAAACAAAGAGAGAGAGACGATTGACATGAATGTGAAATTCTTTCTCATTAGATAGTGCACACATAAATACAATGATAAATGACTCTTGGGTTCCAAATTCCCAAGGAGTTTCTTAGACTACCTCACAACTTTTCATATTCTCTAACGTTAATGGATTATATTCCCAAGAACCCCCCCTTAATTCAAAGGGGTGTCTATGATTCCAAGAAAAGAGAGAAGATAAATAACAAGAGAAAAATAGTCGCAAAAGGTTGAACATATAGAACTTGACAATATAACTATGCGAAGCATGTTTGCATAAGTCGACTTCTCCTGCTAAGTACAAGTTCTCTTTGAAGTGGTGGTTTTGGTTGACCACAAACCAAAATGGGGTTATTAGAAGTTGGTGTTTTCTACTAAGTGGGTGGTTTTAAGCTTACCACAAACTATCGATCTTAACAACCATAAAATCATGAACCATGAAGGTGGTTTAAGGATGACCACCAACTCTGAAACTTGGATTAAAGGATTAGAGGTTTCTAGAGTATTTCGAAAAGCTACAGAAGTTAACTATCTTCTACTAAATGAGTGGTTTTAAGCTAACCATAAACTATGGAACTTGGCTCAAAGGCTCAAAGGTTCTTGGAACATTCCAAAAGGTTAGTAGAATCTGGTGCAATATTCTATTGAATGGATAGTCACAACTATGGGTATGTCTCTGGATATATATTTGATTTTGGTAGGATCAAGTATTTGGATCTGATGCAGGATCGGTTGTTCCTGCTCGCTTATTCTCGCTCATTTTTTTTTGACTGTTTCTCATTCCCCCTATCAGGAGGATAAGAGAATGTCTCAACTGCAAGATGTGTTAATAATCACGAATGAAATCTTTTCTATGACTTAGATATATTCTTGGTTGTTGATGACCATTTCCAAGTAGTGATCCACTTGTAGGTTTCTTCAGAATGAATCATTTGTCTAAAGAATGGGCAGGTTTTCCAAAATGATTGCAAGGATGAAGATCAAAATATTGATCTTTCATCTATCCAAATCACTTATAGTGTTGCATGTAGAATTTTGAACTGATGTGGATGAAGATAAACTCTCATTGAGGAATCCAATACATTTAAACTTGAGTGAATTGGATAAATTAGGAATGTGAACTAACATTTCCTTATTGTATCCAAAACCGATTATATGATTTTTTTGTACAATCTCTTCCTAAGGTCTAATGATCGACTTGAGAAGTGCAAGAAAAACCTTTGTATGCATAACTTCATCTTCATTTTCTTTATCTTTTATACTAGGTCCATTGATTTTCTTATGTGATTTTGAAGTAGTGTCATTATGTGCAGGTTGTTGAATGAAATTATTAGGAGGGTTATTCTGAACATGAACACATTCATAATGTGTTTATTTTCAAATGAGCTAAGACTCAAGATGTAGAAACACGAGAGTGTCTTGTAAATCTTGTACACAATATTGAAAATGAGTGAGTGTGGTCATGTCGATCATGAATTTGTTATCAATAGTAGAAAACAATAGTGTGTTTAGTAACTCTACAAGGTCATTTAATCTCTCCATTAGAAAATTGAAGGCTCACTCAACAAAACAAGGGCTCCTTACAGCTCCAACCTTTTACAAACAAGATTCAATAAACTCAAACTTACAGAATGAGGGGTGTTGATATCAGCTAAAATACCCGTTTACAAACATCTTGACTTAAAATTCACAAGTGAATCTACAATAAAATCCAATGTTTTCTAGTGCTGATCCTCATGTTAAAAAATCAGAAATTGAACTCCTTACATCTTTGCAATCACAAACATGCAATTACAAACATGTTGAAATCATGCCTCTTCAACTGCTATCTAGACTTGAATGCCATGTTGTGATGTCAAGGCCACTTGCTTCTCAACAAATACAAGTGTAAAATATGATTTCCATGCAGCTCACAATGCAATGTGTAGAAGGCAGTCAATAAACCAACAATAACAATGCCCAATATCACCGCATGCACAATAGTTTGAATCACATGCACCAGCTCAAGAGAGCAATAACATGCATCGATATCTCCACATCCAATAGTCTAATAGGAATCTCGATCCAAAATAATGATACACGACTCACTCTTCAATATGCAGCCTTTTAAAAGGTGAGAAAAAGAGACAATATCATACACAAATGAGCAACCAACTGCGAAGGCCTATACATATTTTTGGATTTATTATGAGATAAAGTTGAGAAAATATATTTTTGTGAGTTGATCTAATCACGCCAAAGAAAAATTGATATGTGCAAAATATTTCAACGTAGATGTCCACTGTTTTCACTCAAGATTCTTTGTAAAAGTTGTCGAAAATAGAATGCTTTACCTCTTTAAACAATTACACTGCCAAATTCTATTATTGTGTGGTGGTTCCAACGCCACTAGATGTTTATATTTGAACCGAAATATGCAAATATGAGTCCTCCATTGGCATGCAACAAGGTTATTTTTGTGCAAATGTATTTGGGAGTGTAGGACATGAATACCGATACTGATTTGTGTTGGAAGCCGATAATTACTCAACCGCTGGCCGCCAGAGTTCTAAAGAGGCAACACCGCCCAGATTTACAACCACCAATATTTTGAAGAGCTGGAACTGCCACACCACCTTATTTGAAGAGGAAACCATTGCATTATTTCAGTTTATTAAATTATGAAAATTCATTTTGAATCTACAGGATCAGGCCATCAAGCACATCTAATTTCTGAAGGGCCAACACAGTTTTCCATTCTACCATTCTGTAACACTGTAATAGAACAGTTATTTTTGCAGATATAATTTTAATTGTGAAAGGTCAATTAGTAGTAAATGACCAACTAGGTTGAAACACTATAAATATTTATCATGTAATCGTGATTTACACACACAGATATATACAGAGAAACACAGTGATGTACAGTGAAATATAGAAATATATATACAGAGTTGAAACTCAGAATTTTACTGTGTATTTTATTTATACTATGTTATTTGAGTTTGAGTGACTCATAGCTATTTTGAAGTTAGTTTGTTGTATAAATTTGAGACATCAGAGTATATTTTCTTTTAAATATGTTTGATTGCTGAAATAAAGTATCGGTCTTAATTTTATGAATACAGGGGTCATCAAAACGTAGTTAAATAGTTAGCTCCAACTGCACCAGTTAGCTGCAACTACACCAGTCAGTTGCAACTGCACTAGTAGATTACTGTTAGCTGTGAAAGTCAGTTGCAACAATCTTGTAGGTAAAAATTTCTAAAGTTATATATTTCTATGTGTTGCTGAGAGTAAGAGAAGCACTCCCCTGCCTTCCCACAGTGGTATCAAAGCGTGGTTGAGTTTTCTTTCTCATTTTTTCTGTTTAGAGTAATTTGGAATTTTATTTGTGATGGCTACTAATAACATTGTATTACAACCACAAATTCTCGTGTTGACTAAAAGAAGACATGATACATGGTTTATTAAGGTAAGAATAATCCTGTGTGCTCATGATCTTTAGGAGTTTGTTACGCTTGAGTATGCAGAACCAACTAATCAAGCTGCTGAATTGGCTCTGTCAAATGTTGAGCATGTTCTATTGAAGGAAAATAGGAAGAAGTACAACAAAGCTCTTGGCCTTATTTGAAAAGGTCTAAGTGAATCCATATTTCCGAAAATATCAAGTGTCGAGTCTTCAAAGAAATCTTGGGACACACTTAAAAGTTGTTATCAAGGTGTGACCAAGGTGAAGAATGTTAAGTTGCAGAAATTGAGAAGGGACTTTGAGAATCTGAAGATGAAGGACAATGAGACTGTTGATAATTTTATGACACAAGTTATGAACATTGTGAACCAGCTACGACAGTATGGTGAATACCTCTCAGATCAGTGTGTGATTAAGAAATTGTTGAGATGTTTTCTAAAGAAGTTTGAAGAAATGGTTGTTCCAATTGAAGAGTTCAAAGATCTCAGTCAAATGCACATTGATGAGCTGATTGGCTCTTTGATTTCTCATGAATCAAGAATGAATAGGTATGATGATACTCCATTAGAAAATGCTTTTAAATCTCAGTTACATCTTACTAGAGGTAGAGGCAGAGGAAGAGCTAGTAGCAGAGGAAGAGGAGGTCGAAGTGCTGATCATAGTGACAATAGAAATGAATTAGAATCTAAAGAGAAGTTATAGCAAAATACTCCTAGTGTAAGGGAGAGTAGCAACAGAACATGGCAGCCAAGAAATCAAAGGTATGATAGATCTAAAGTTCAATGTTTCTATTGTAATAAATTTGGTCATTTTGCTAACGAGTGTTGGAAGAAGCAAGCATATACTAGTAATTTGTCTACACACATCACAGAGGAGACTAAAAATGAAGAGAAGCCTATGTTTTTACCTTGTAATGTCACCCAAAAAAGTTCAAAATATATATAGTTCTTGGACGGTGCATGCAGCAACCACATCACTGGAAACAAAGAATTATTTTTTAGTCTAGATACAAGAACTCATGAAGTTAGGTAATGGCATTTAGGTAAAATTTAATGGTAAAGGTGTGATTTTTGTATATGCCAAGTTTTAACGCTAGAAATTGTTTCCAGACTACAAGAAAACAAGCCAACATAATCTCAAATATTTCAATAAAACAAAACTAGGTTTTTAGGGTTTTTTAAGGTTTTCTGGTTGTGAAGTTTGGTGACAAGAGGGAATGCATTCATAACCCAAATAAGAACTAAATAACAAACATATAAAAACTGAGATGCATAACATAATAACCATGTATCCAACAGAAAATAGCACTGAAGTTCATCCAGAAATGGAAAGCACTACAAGCATAAAAACTTTAAACCAACAATGAAATTACCAACTGAGTAGCTAAAACAAGCTACAAATGAAGCCAGAGAACAAACTAAAGGGTAAAATGGAGCATATATTTCATAATCAGTTCTCCAAATACACATAAGAGTCATTTACTTAGCTTATGAACCAGTTTGGAGACCTCCTCTAGCCAGCCAAAAAATTCGAACCCTTAGTCCTCTTTGTGACATACATTAATACTATCCTTCAAAATTCAATTAAAGACTAAACCCTAACTGCTTTTTAGCCTACTCATCGAAATGGTTTTATCAAAATAATAATTACAGAAATGAAATATCCTTCAAAACATTACAAATAACTGATTTTGTTAACAAGCCTCATAGATCTTTAGCTACCTTTGCTAATAAGGCTATCCCTTCTAAGGCTTGGGCCTTTCTCCTAGCCTTCAGTTGCTCTACTTCCATCTTTGCCATCTTTCTAGTGAGTTCTTCATTTTGTTGCCGTAGATCTTTGATGGTTTGTTTTAGCATTGTAAATTGTGACTCTGTATTTCTTTTTCTTTTCAATGCCTCTTTTGAGACTGCAATTAGCTCCTGATAGTGGCTATTCACCTCATCCAGGTCTTCTCTGAATCAAATGTTTTATTTCCTGCTGTACTTTTCATCTCATTGGGAAGCCATGGAATGCTTAGTCTCCTATAGATTTCTTCATCTTCTTGCAGCAATTTTGTAGGAGTCTCATGGAAACTTAGGTTTTCTTTAGTCTTAGTTTCATAGGGAACATTTTCATCAACCATCAGATTTTTTTCTGAATGAGAAACCTCTATCTCACCTTCTTGTTGTTCCTTTAACATTTGGCTTCGTATTTCTAAAAATACATCAGACAGTTTAGTCTCAGTGAGGGAAGATTCTTTTTCTGATTTCATTGGTCTTTTCCCTTTGCTAACACCTTTATCAACATCCAGTTTTTCATCAGAGGAGGAGTTATCAATCACAGTTACTCCTTCTTTATTCAATTTAGGGTTTAGTAATTTCTTCATATTCAGCCTGAGCTTGTTTCTGGGTCTAGTCTTTGGTCTCCACCTAGGAGCAATTTCCCCTACCATTTTTAATGTTTTTCCTTGATGGATGACTGAGGCAAATTCCATGACTTTTAGCTTCTTTTTCTTTGGTACTGCTATCCTATCTTCCTGGCTGTGAAATTCCTTTTTAGTGCCAACCTTAGCTTCATCAATAACAGGAAGCTTATCCTCCTCAAACAGGTATGTTTCATCCTCTGACAAGACTGTAATTGGACTTTGCTTTTGGAATTTAGTGTCCTCTTCATCACCTGAAACTTTCTCTGCAAGTACAGTCTTTTCATCCACAAATGTCTCTGTTGGTGCATCATCCTGAACAGGCCGAGTCTCCTTATTAACAGACTACAAATCTTTGCTCTCAATGTCATTTAGATGTTGTTTAGATTCACAATCTTCTTTTGTAGGCTCTGTAACTTCCTCTAATTTGACACTGCCTTCATTTTTAACCTTTATCTTCTGTCTTAGTTTTCTGATCAAGGTCTGTCCTTTATCAGCTTGCTTTCTATTAGACTGTCTTTCTTGGCTATTCTAAAACCCTAACTAAAAAAGGAAATATTCCCAAGTTTTTCCTTCTCTCTGCAAAACACTATTGGTAATGAGTTTGATAAGTCCATGGTGAAAAATGGACTGTCTAGTATGGTTTTGGTGTTCTTTGATTCTGCAAGACATCGTCTGCAGGCTCTTTAGCAAGAAAAAAGGTAGGTTCATCTTTGATTCATTACTGAGGTGTTGAAGGAACCTGAAATGGTATTCAAAAACGAAGGCATACCTTCCTTCACATGTAATATAACTTTGTAAAGCCTTGATAGGTTCTACCCATTCGGGCCTGAAGTTATTGATGGGCACACCCTTACCCCAATCTGGAACTATACCTGGTAGTAGGTACCTTTGTGCACTAAAAGTGAATGGCACTTTATTAAACCAAATTTCTCCCTCATTTTTAACCCCTGTTGCCCCAGCTACCAACTCTTTGGTCAATTTGAATTTCAAAGTATCAAAAGATACAGTATCTTTGTCATAACACTGTGCAAACTTATGGGAGACCTCAGAATTATATCCATCAATTTTCTTGAAAAATATCAACCATCCTACATTTTCAAATGGTTCAGCACATCCTGGGAATTTATCTATCCAACTGAGATCAGTGGGTTCGGTCCTATTAGTTTTTCCACTCTTCTTCATTTTCAGTATGGTTTGTAGCACCTGTCAGTAATCTCACAGTCTATTTTCCTTCAAGTTTGCACAGTTTTTGCAATCTATTTACCTTGAAACTCTCACAGTCTGCTCTATCACCAGTTCAGGAAATGTTTTGTGCCAAGTTTCAGCAATTTGACCTAATCACAGATTCAGAGACCTCCAATAGTTTTGCTCTGAACTTTACTAACTCAAATGATGAACATTTAGATATTTTGATTAATATCTCATCATTCAAAGTCTATTGAGTGAGTAAATTCATGTCCTTCTTTAAAATTTTGACATTATAGGATTTATCAAAAAACCCCCCAAATTTAATAAACCCTTATCAAATGTCACGCGGGGTACCTTCTCCAAAGCTTAATACAGGCTCTGGAAGTTGATCCCTTGAAAGGTTAGGTGTCAAATTGCACGTTCTAGCTGTCTTCAACCCTCCAGATCGCTTCGAACTATCACCGTTGGGAAGCCCTAATTCTTCCTTCAATTGTCAAAATTCTGATTTCTCAGCAATATGTCTCCACCACGATGTTCAATGCCTTCATAATCTTCAGCTTAGGAACCTATTCCCAAAAATTCTGCCTCGTTCCACTCACTGTCATCATTTGCCATGAATTTGCATACAATTGCCATGATCTCCCTCACATGATGACCAAACACCTATTTCCATGATTAGCCTGGCAAGACACATATCAAATATGCTAATTGATGTGATTAACACCTTAGGAATGAAACCATCGAAAAAATCGAAGTGAAAAATGACTATTTTGGCACTCACGACTTTCTTGTAGTGCGCTAGTGCATTAATTTCGCTCTTGCGCTACAAGAAAGTCCAAACACATAATTTCATGTCATTTAATCACTAATCCAGTTTTAAGACTTGGTTTATATGATTAATATTTGATATTAGTGTCATTAATGAAACCATTAATCAATATACACCTTATAGAACCCTTCAAGAATGAACTGTAAACAAAATTTATAAAAGCAAGCTTTAAAAAATAGGAAAAAATAAAAAATGATGAAAACTAAAAGGCATAAACTTAAAATTAACCTTTACACCAAAAGTTCCTAGAAGTAAAAATATTAGCAAATTTCAAAAACATAAACAAAAGCATAAAGCTAAGGAAGACAAAATCATGACCTAACATCTGGTTCCTGCTGCGGGATGAAGTCCTCCTTGTGAGGCTTCAAGAACCTGTAGACTAGTGCCTTCTTTCCTGCTACCTACTAATCTGCAAAAATTCCATTGGGTTATGGAGTCGTTATTGTGTTTTACTCACACCGGTATATACAATGAAAAACTAAAATTCCCCTCAAAAAATGTAGAAATGCTTGAGGAATCGTCCATTAACCGGACTTGACAATTCCTCACCCTCCAAAGTCTGTAGGACAAAAGTGTTATTTTCCAAAAACTTAGATACTAGGAAAGGGCCAAACCAGAGATCGTCAAATTTTCCATGTTTCCCTTTTTGCTCTTTCCTGCATCCCACCTTAGAACCATGTCACCAATTGAGAAAGTGTTGTCTTTGATTTTCCTGTCAAATCTGTCCTTTACCTTCAATATGTATAACTGTGCCTTTTCTTCCACTCTTTCTCTATTCTGCTGCAACTCTATCATCTCATAAATCCTTCTCTGCATATCATTAGGTTCTTCCTGATAATTCTGAAAAAACTGCATCACTGGAATGCCCAACTGAACAGGAAAAACTGCATCTGTACCATACACTAATTGGAAATGAGAAGTTACAATTTCTTTCTTGACTATTATTCTATCAGCCCATAATGCATATTTCAGCATAGAATGCCATGATCTCTTATTATGCTTTAGCAGTTTCCTGATACTTTGAATGATATTTTTATTTGAGGAATTAGCTAGACCATTACCTTGGGGATAGTAAGGAGTTGAATGTTTCAACAAGATACCATTCTTTTCACAAAATGCTTCCATTGCCTTAGACTTAAAAGCTTTTGCATTATCTGTCACTATTTTCTGAGGACACCCAAACCTACCGAGGATATTTTCTTCAATAAATTCCATAATCACCTTATATGTGGCATTCCTAGTAGGGATAGCTTCCACCAATTTGGTAAAGAAGTCTGTTGCAGTCAAAATCCACCTGTGTTGTTCTGAGGAAGATGGACTTATCTCTCCTATAAAGTCCAGACCCCATTGCTGGAAAGGAGCACTTACTGCAATTGGTTTTAAAGGTAATGACAACCATTTTTGTTTGCCAACAAACTTCTGACAAGGGATGCAAGCTCTTACCTGTTGATATACATCTGCAAACAAAGAGGCCCAATAGTACCCAGCTCTTAACATCTTGTATGATGTTTCCTTCTAGTACTTGTGACCTCCATAAGCACCCTCATGAGATTCAAAAATCACTCCTTCAATTTCAGGTTTATCTAAGCATCTGAGTAGAATACCCCCTGGGTCCTTCCAAAATAACTGGTGTTCTACTAAACAGTACTTAGTAGTGCTTAGCTTCAAATATCTAGCAGCTTTTCTATATAAATTTTCAGGACATTACAAATACAACAAAAAATACACAATGTCTACGTACCATGTGGATGCTGAATAGAAGTCCATAATATTCTCTTTCTCCAACTCTGCTTGATATTCTTCCTGAGCTAGCTCTTCTGCCATCACGCGCAGTCCTAAAGCTTGACAGTTTGATTCAACCAGCAGCTTAGCTAAACCTCATCCCTTGACTATTTTGGTAGGTCTGATATCTACATCATACTCCATGATTTTAGCAATCCATTTGCCTCTTGTCCCCTCATTGTTAGGCTGTGTGAAAACATCTTTTACAGCAGCATTAGGAACATATGAAATAAATTTAGAATGCAAAACATAGATTCTGAAAAATTTCAAAGCTTTCGCCAAAGAATAAGCCTGTTTTTCTAGGATGTTGTATTTTAATTCAGAATCTCTGAGAGTTTTGCTGAAGAATGCAATAGGTTGCTTAAGACCCTCCTTATTCTTCTGCAATAGAACAACTGCTAGTGTATCTTCAGATGCAAAGGAAAATGTTAGAAATTCTCTAGTGAAATATGGACTTACTAATATAGGGGCTTCAGTAAGGGCCATCTTGATTTTTTCAAATGCATTCTTTGCTTCAGTGGTCCATTTGACTTCTTGATCCTTTTTTAGCATGGTTGTAATCTGCTTGATAGTTTCAGCAAAGTTTGGTATAAACCAATGCAGAAAATTGATTTTACCAATGAAATATTGGACATCTTTTTTACTCCTAGGCAGACTTATCTTCAATATTGCTTTTACCCTTTCTGGGTCAATCCTTATACCATCAGCAGAAACTAAATGACCTGGTAATTTTCCTTCCTGTACAGCAAAGTGTGACTTCTTTGGATTCAAGGACAAACCAAATTTTCTTCCCTTTAGGAAAGTTTGTTTCAAATGTTTTAGATGTTCATCATCTGATTGTGAAAATATAGTAATATCATCTAAGTAAATTACCACAAACTTGTCCTTTTCCCCAATAAAAGCTATATCCATAGCCCTTTGAAAAGTTGCTCCAGCGTTCATTAAACCAAAAGGCATCTTATCATACATGAAAGTTCCCTAGGGAGAGGTAAACGTTGTTTTCTTCTTATCATCAGGATGCATAGAAATCGGATTGTATCCTGAGAAACCATCAACCATAGAAATCCTCTGTGCTCCAACAACCTTCTACAATATTTTCTCAATTTTAAGCAGAGGATAATTATCCTTTAGTGAAGATCTATTCAAGTTTCTAAAGTCAACACATAGTCTGATTTATCCGTTCTTTTTCCTAACAGGAACTAGATTAGCCACCCATGAAGAGTACCTGAGAGGAACAATGATCTTGGCATCTAATAACTTCTTCACTTCTTTTTCAATAATAGGAAACAAGGCTGGATTAATCCTCCTTAATTTCTGACGAAAAGGTTTAACATTCGGTTTTAAAGGGACTTTATGTTGTATAATTCCAATATCATATGTTCTCAATTCTTCATAAGACCATGCAAATACATCAACATGTTCCTTTAACAATTTTATATACCTGTTTCTCTGTTCATCTGTAAGTGCTCTCGAAATTTTCACCATTCTAGGATGTTCTGCAGTGCCAATGTTACAATCCACTACATTCTCTTCTGAAGACTGTACAACAGGTTTTGGGGGTGTATCATCTTTCAAAAATATTCTTTCTAAAGGTACCAAACCTTTTGGGATGAAATTACCTTTTAGTTCACTGATCTTGTGTCCAACTATTTCATTTTCAGCAATCTCTTCCACATCTCCATCCTCCTCATCTTCTTCTTGATCAATCGGGGAATTATAAAGCTCATGTGTAAGCTCCAAGAATATTTTAATTTCAATGTCATATTCAAACACTCTCCACTACTTTACATTATCAGGTACAGATGGTCTGTACCTAACCTCAATGGGATACCTCAACTGTGTGGTTTTGGGGATTCTAAAATGTGTAGCAGCTAAGGCCAATGAATGAACAGTCTGATTATGGTCCCTTGGAATATAGGTAATGTTAAAAGCTAAAAAATAATTATAAATGATGTCCCATACCTCATTTCAATAGAATTTTAGCAAATCCCGTTTCACTTGATAATTGTTCCTCACATGCCGAACAACTAATTCGGAGTCACCATATGCAGAAATCTGCTGAATGCCCAGATATTTAGAAGCCTTCAATCCTAACAACAAAGCTTCATATTCAGCAGTATTGTTTGTAGTAATGAATTATAATTTATACATCAACTCTACTATTTCACCACCAGGGGATATAAGAAGAACCCCTGCTCCAACACCTTCTTTGCAAGATGATCCATCAAAGTATAATTGCCAAAGCTCATCTTCCTGTTCCTTGCTACATTTAACTGGCTGTTCCTTTTCAACCTGTAACAAACCAGCAGTATTGTCATCATCGCTAAAATGTAACATGCAAGTACCCAAATCTTTATCAACAGCATACAGAGGATGGTTGGTAGGGTTCTTGTCATCTATCACAATATAGGCAAACTGAAGCTCTCTGTATAGCCTTCTGTTTTCTCCTCCAAACACAGGAATGGTAGCATATGATAGATCCATTTGTAAAGTTCCACCAACTTTATTTTCCCAAGACCTAGAGAGAAGTAACCCAAATTTAGGTATAATATCAGCTACCACCACGTCCATGATTACACTTTTCATTGGTAATTAAGCCAAACTGACAACCATGTCTTTAATCACCCCCAAACACTTTATAGCTCGTGAATCAAATGCATACAGATCATGATAGGGTTTGGTTATACTCAGACCTAAAGCATCCATGATAGCTTTTGGCATTAAGTTGTGTGATGTTCCCGAATCTAACAAATAGTTATGTATCATTTGTTCATGAACTGTCAGAGTAAAGTAAAATGGAGGTGAAGCACCTGATTCATTCTTAGTTTTTTCAGCCAAGGCAGATCCAATCAAAATCTTAGGATTTTCTTCTTGCAGATTTATTGTATTAGAAATAGGCTGATTGCTTGCTAAACCAATCATCTTAAGAACTGATTCTTTGTAAGAAGGATTTTTCATTAGTTCAGTAAAAGGCATAGGAATATTTATTTTTCCTAATTCATTTTCCAGATTAAAATTCTGCACAGTTTTATTTACCTCTTCAACCTCCATGTTCTTCTTTTGCTTTTCTGGAATTTGTTTTTTCTCTGACATGGGATCAGATTGTTGTTTAGTAGGTACAACTACCTTCTTCTTTGGGTTTTGTACTACTTGTTTTGGGCCTGACCTCAAATTCAAAGTCTTCTTGGGTTCATTTTGACAGACATCAATAGTTACAGTAGTCATTTTGAGATTCAAATCATCCTCTGTTTCAAACATATCAGCATCATAATATTCTGCATTTAAAAACTCTTCTTCAGTGACAAAACCCTCAGTCAACCTTTCTCCAAAATAGTTCATATCCTGATCTGTGTCTTCAAATAACACTTTTTCATCAATCTCTTCTTCATCAACAACATTGTTCTGAAGAGGTGGAGGTACCCTTTGATCCTCAGTCTCTCTCCTTTTTCGTTGAATATCATTATTTCTTCGTTCTCTAAGTATGAAACAAGGAGCAAATTGTCTTCTGAATTGGTTCTGATTGTTAGGGTTTCTTTCACCTTCTTGAACATGCTTGCTTGAATTTCTTTCTAATTCTAACTTGTTTAATTTTATAGTTAAAATCTTCACCAACTTGGCCATCTCATCAATTTTGCCTTCTGAAGACTGAGATGTAGAAACCCCTGGAGCTGCTTCCTTCTTACCTTTCTTGTCATACATCTACTGAGCTGTTTCCTTCTTCAATCTATTGGAAGCCAATATGTTAGACTCCACCTCTAATGCTGCATCCTGCATGTTCAGTAAAGAAACAGGTCTTCTTTCTCTTAGTAGTAAGGAAAATTCATGATCGAAAGCATTTGCATATGTAAGTTTTGCAGATGTTTCTAAAGGTTTTATTTCTGCAGGAATTCTGCTGTACATTTTATTAAATCTCTTTGAAAATTCTGCAATGGTTTCATCCTTCTTTCTCCTAAGGGCTCCAAACTCAGTTATATAATAAGTATGGTCTTTGGTGTCCCCCCATTGTCTTATGAAGAGGTCTTGAAGCTCTTCTATGATGGTGATATAATTTGCAGGAATCTCCCTGAACCATTTTCTGACATCTCCATCAAGGCTCTGCACAAACATCCTCATCCATACATCCTTTGCTTCAATGTTCTGGTTATCAGCATAACGGAGAAAAGCTTCCCAGTGCTCTTTGTTGATGTATATGTAACTTCGGAATGTATTCTTCTATGTATCTTATGTATTGTAACCCGATGTTCATTCCAGGATGTTTCTATTATGTATTTGAGTCATGTGGTCATGCCATGATGTTACGATCGGGAGGATTAATAATGTAATCAAGTCATATCAAGTCATTAGGTAAGTCCCCATAGTTTCGGGGCACTTGAGTTATTATACACTAATTAAGGTGCAGGCTTGAGTAGTAATTATTAGGTCGAGCCTACGTGTGAAAATGTAATTCAAGTGAACAGATGAATATAAATAGAGAGTGAGATTCTCTCTATTTGTCACTTAGAATTACATCACTTGCTCTCTCAAGTGTGGCGCACCTTTGGAGAAGGAAATACTTTGGCTTGACAGAAGATAGAAGGCTATTGCTGTGTGGAGAGTGCATCTTACTATTTTGGGTTTCACATCTTGTGGTGATACTATCTTAGAGGAAGTTGCAGGGTTTTCTACTTTATGGTTTCCCCGAGGAAAACTCTTTGTGTCTCTTGTCTCTTGTGATGTGCTTATGTTATTGCTGTGCTTGTTATTCTCTCAGTGAAAAGATCTTAACATAATGCTAGCTTAAATGTTGAAAAACTAACATGGTATTAGAGCTAACCTGAGAAGAAGACATTGTGCAGCTACAGGAACTAGGGCTTCCTATTTTGTGGATCTTCCTCCACAGCTTTTCAGCAAAAGTATGCTAGATGACTCTCCATTGAAGGGTGCATCTTTCTGTCGATGCGGAATTCAATTTCAAGCATTTTCAGTTTCGATGTGGAAATTAGGGCTTTCTACAGAAGAGAAATTTTTGAGTGAGACCAGCATAGGATTTTTATCCTCATCAAAACCGAAGTTTAGAGACTTGGATCAAGAAATTTGGTTGGGTGAAACTCCAGGAAAGTCAAACCCTAGTTTGACCCTAAGCTAGGAAAAACCCTAAATAATAAAACTGCTAAGTTTTGGTACAGTCGCTATATTTTGATGTTGGAAAAGTCTCAGAATCTGAAAATTGCAGGGGCTGAAGATAAAATCATGATGAAGCCTGTGTCCAAAAATCAGACTTTGATTCGCTGTACTCCAAGAGATATGATCTCTCCAATTCAGGGTTCCAGCCTCTTCTAGAATTCATCCCTAAACAGGACATCTGGGGATATCTGCAATATCTTGAGCTACAGAGGTCCAAATGGAATTCATGAAGATTTTCCAAAAAGGGCACGGAATTTAATTTCGGTGGTACGAATATGAGACTCAGAAGATGAACCAGTGACACGTGGCATGCCGTACAACTTCACTATTATGAACAGTCCTGTAACAGGTCACCTTGGGAAAAGGATCATAAATCCCAAATGGTGAAACCAATTCTGATGCAACTTGTGGTGTTGGATCAGGGACATGCGAGGTTACCTTAGTGAGAAATTTCATATGCATAGGATCAGTAATTGCGGAGATATCACAGAAACAGTAACAGGCATTTCTGCAGAAGAAATCAGAAAATTAGGGCTTCCTGTTTCAGGAGCTTCCCTCCACTGTTTTCAGAAAAGGAGTACATTGGACAGATCCATTTGAATACATCTATCTGTTCATCCAATCATATCTGAAAGATTCCAAGTTTTAAAAATTAGGGTTTCTGCGACAAACCCTAGATCAACGAACTCCATGACAAGGACGGACACCTCAAATCGGTAAGATCTAATCCTTTGCTATTTCAATTTGAGGTTCTCATTTCAATATGATATATCACATCAGCTTGGGGACAAGCTTGCGGAAGTTGACAACTTCCAAGCCTGGAAGTATATGATCTCTCTGAAGAAAATGGATTGGACACCTACATGAGTATGGAGGTTCCAGTTTCAGAGGGAGACGAAGTTAGAAGCCTTTCACAAGAAGAACTTGGTCAAGGCGAAAGAAGACATCATGCTCATGCTGCAGAGGATGATGAACAAGATATGAAAGTGAAGATTCTTCAAGCAAGGATGAATATTTTCTGATATCAGGTCTCACAGGTAACATTACTCATGGAAGTGATGATTGGCTTATAGACAGTGGGGCTTTCAAACATATGACGGGATTCTAGGAATCCTTTGTAAGACTGTCAGAACATGAATCACCTCACAAGGTGAAACTAGGAGATGACTACCAACATCCAATAAAAGGTAGCGGGGAATATTCATACAAGATAGACTCTGGTAAGTCTCTAACAATGAAAGAAGTATTGTTTGTTCTAGGACTCAAAGAAGAACCTTCTCTCCACTTCAGCATTGATGCAAAAGGAATGAGGGTTGCATTCATAGATGGTCAAGTCATCATGTGGCCAAAAGGAAAGACTGTCGATGATGTGATAGTGATTGGAGAACAAGAAGGAGGATTGTATAAATTGAAGGGCCATCCAGAACAATCCTTGATCCATGACATAGTAAGAGCCAAATGAGCTTTGGCATAGAAGGCTTGCACATGTGCATTACAGAGCACTACCTATTGCAAGCAAAGTTGTTTGAAGGGAAGAACAAAAATCAAAATATGACCTAACTAAACCAGTTGAAGAATGTGAAGATCCAGAATGCAGAGACCATGTAGTCATAAGAGTCCCTCAAATCAAGAACAACTTGAAGCGGTAAAAGAAGAAGTGAAGAATGTAGAAGTAGTGATAGCCACCTTGAATGGCCTCCCAGGATCGTAGGATTCATTCATGTGAGGAATGTGTGCCAGAAGGAAGTGATTACTTTTAGCAAACTTTGAGAAGAAGAAGAAGCTTGACTCATAAGAAGAGCAGAGAAGATGGGAGCAATTGAAGATCAAGCTCTCACCATCCAAAGAAGATCCCTCACGCGATGAGGAATATGAAGAACTCAACTCTTGAAGAAATTATAATGCACCTTAGCTTTTGGATAAGAAACGATGCTATCATGAATGAAGAAGATGATGAAGCTGAAGGCTCAAGAAGGAGTCTACCCTCGAAACAAATAAAGATAAGTATTCAATTGTCATTTCATTATATTGTTTTGTTATGCATTTGTTTATATTCAGTTGATGTATTATGCATGATAGGATGTTTGCATTAATGACAGTATACTACTAATATGCATGTGATGGGTAAGTAGCTCATGGTGCTATACAAATTCTCCATTGCTACTTATCTAGAATGAAACCTCTTTGCTGACATATTGGATTAGTGCACAATCTCAATGTTGTCCTGGTAATATGGAAGGCATCTAGAAATTTTCAGTAGGATATGGATGAATGTTGTGTTGGCTAAAGTAGTTGCATGATCATATATTTATGCATAAGAACTTGCCAGTATAAATATTCCTTATTAAATGTTTCTAACCATACAAATGCATTTGACTTGTAGGAAAGACTGCATACATAATCACCTACAAGCAAAGAAGAATGAAGACTTGTTCTGAAGAGCAAGTGACGACATTTTAAAATAAAGAATAATATGACGAGTGCAGTGACATCATTGATGCAAAACCTTCCAGCCTCCAAGAAGAAAGGGAAGACTAGTTTAAGAAGAATGATGTCAGGGCATAGTATCAAGACCTGAAGAGAAGTTCATAGTTCCATCATGCAGTAGATGGAAACATCGTGGGATACAAAGCAAGTTTCGTAGCATGAGGCTTCTCACGAAAGGAAGGCCTAGAATACGAAGAGACATTTGTAGCCAGTAAGAGTTGAAACACATACATGATGAGATTGATGAATATCTTAACCTTTGCTACAAGGTTGAAGATGCAATTCTATACACTAGATGATCACATAGAAGATTAGTAACATAGGAAGCTACTTGTCACTCCGGTACAGAATGTTTCAGTGCATAGAGTACAGGAGACAGAGGGAGTATGATGCTCCGTTTCAGAGGGAGTGACTACAGAATATCTTGAGGTTCGACATGGTACAACAGGATGGGCATATTACTGATGACTCTAGGATTTACTGATTGTAAAGTGGTTTCCAACCTTTGCTTCAAGGTTGAAGGCAGAATACCAGTGATGTTCCTATTATGTGTCGATGCACTATTGTTCTAGGCATGGAAGTGTGGCAGAGTATGGATGGAATATTCCTTGGACAAGGGAAGTATGCAGTAGAGATCCTGAAGAGATTTGGGATGATGGACTGCATGACCACACCTATGGCATCGAACACGAACCTATTGAGTGATGCTTCATCCGAGATGGTTGATGCTATGATGTATCGTCAGATGATTGGGTCCTTGATATACCTGAAACCAGATATTTGCTTTGCTGTGAACACATTGGGA
>LPNX010801549.1:782774-824959 GCA_001517045.1 Pseudotsuga menziesii | reverse complement strand
GCAAAATTTAAAACTTTCTAAGTTTGAAGGGGGGGAATTTGTAAATTGTACTGGATATAGACAGTTAATTGGATGTTTCATTTACTTGATGAATACTCGTCCCGATCTATCTTATGCAGTCAGCATACTTTCCAGATATATGCGGGAACCTAGAGAAAGTCATTGGAATGCAGCAAAAAGGGTGTTAAGGTATCTTCAAGGAACAAAGGATTTTGGACTTGAGTTTAAAAGAAACAAAAATTTCAAGCTTGTCGGCTATTCAGATGCGGATTTTGCTAGAGATGTTGATGACAGGGCATCTACTTCAGGTTACTTAATGAATATGGGATCAGCTGCAGTGGCATGGAGTTGTAAAAAGCAGGATACAATTGCAAATTCTACCGCAGAAGCAGAATATATTTCAGCTTGGGAAGCTGCTTATGAGATAGTTTGGTTAAAAAGGATTTTGCAAGACCTCAAAGTTGATCAGAAAGAAGCAACTTCATTATTTATTGATAATCAGTCAGCAATCAAGTTAGCCAAAAATCCTGTTTTTCATTCAAAAACTAAGCATGTGGATACTAAGTATCATTACATTCGGGTTCTCGTCGTCAAACAAATCATCAAGCCAAAGTATTGTCCATCAGAAGATCAAACTGCAGATATTTTTACAAAATCTCTTGGAAGGGTCAAATTTGATAAGTTTAGAAATGAACTTGGTATTTGTTCAAAAGAATTTTTGGATCAAAGGGGGGATTGTTAGGAATTATGATCCAAAATGTAATAATTAGAAGTTTAGTTTAATAAATGTAAAAGGGCATCTACACACTCACGTGATTATGTGAGGTGTCCCTTAGTTAGTTTTGGTAACGGTAAATTAGTTGTTACTCTTTGGATTTTAAATCCATTGAGTTTTCCATGTGAGGTAATCTTTCGGGATTTAGCCCTCACATCCCTGTGATGTAATTATTTTCCTTCTTCTTTAATAAAATTATGTGTCCGAGGACACTTTGTCAAAAATATGCTTGTAAATCATCATTATAACCATTTTAATGGATTGTGGAAAAGATGCTTAAAGACAAGTCAAGATCTAGTGAAGAATCACAATCATTGGGAGATGAATATAGGATACTGATTGGTGGATTATCAAAGAAATACACTGATATTTATGATTATGATATTTAATAAAGTAAATATATATCAGATACATGAGGAAAGGATTTAACTCTGGAACTCAAGGCATAGTTTATATCACCTTGGAGTTGTGCACTGTGATAGTGTTCTGAGGAATCAATAGGCTTCTCTAGCTCATAAGGAACTTCGATGTTGTGATTCTCAAGAGGATGAGACATGATGTCCATATTCTTATTGAAACATTTCTTTTCAATATGAAATTCCTTTCTGCAATAAGAACACTTGGATGTACCTCCTTTCTTCTTGACTTTCTCCATTAAACCTTCATCAATAGGCTTCGAACCTTCATCTTCAATATCTGACTTTGACTTCTTCTCTTTCACAATTTGCTTCTCTTTTGATATTGCGTTATTTCTTCCTTGAACTATAAGGTCATGATCCATGCCATTGGAATATCTAAGAGAACCCATCTAGAAAAATTTATCTTGCTCCTTTGTAAGTGAATCAAAGAATGTACTCAAAGAAGGCATTTTCCAATTAGAAATAACAAGTCTAGTAGCAAGAAAAGTAGACACAAAATATGAGTATTCAAGACCCTAGTTTGATAGAATGGAAAGAATCAATTGATATTCATTATTCTCAAACCCAAATTTATTGAGCAATAAAACAAGTGACTTTAATTTAGTGAAGAAACCCTCAATAGAATCGAAAATTCTTGGACTCCATGAGAATAACTCATTCTCCAACTGATGCGCTCTTATCACATCTTGAACTCGAAAGAGAGACTCAAGTTTGGTCCATAATTGGTTTGGAGTGATCAAACCATATAGATGAAAGAGTATATCAAGGGAAATAGAGAGGAAAATCAATTCATAGGCTTCATCCAACCTATTATGCCACTTAGATTTCTCAACAACAGAATTTTGTTCATTTTCTAAAGCCATAAAAACTCTATAGAGTCCGTTACTGCACAATAGAATGTCAATTTCAGCCTTCCATTCATGATAGTTGAATAGATTTAGGATCATAGCTGAAGAAGAATCCATACTGATATGTTGATAGACTCAAGAAGATACTCTTTGCAACCTGCACAAATAAAACTAGGAGAAAATCATGTAATCTTAGTAACAAGCTCTTCTTCAGAGAGGGATAAGAGACTGTATACGCTCTGATAAAGAGAACATATATCTCCTCAACTATCTTAAACTTGAAAAAAATTGTGTTATGATACCATGTATAAATTGCAGCTCTACTACCATGTAGAAATAGAGGCTTGCTGCAAAGAAGAAGAACAAGATGTAGATCTTGCTTCAGGATAATTCTCACAAGTATGCACAAGGAAAATAGAGAGAATAATAAAGAGACTAATCACCCGAAGAAGTGAAGAATGAATAATTTATTGATGATCAATAATGAATTTATTGATTATTAGAATAGTAATACATCCTTATAAAGTAAAATAGAGTTGGTGGAAGACAACTCGCTAGCTCATAAATAAGGCTTACTAAATATGATAAACCCCCATAGGTGGCTAAATCACTTTCCAACTCTATGAAGGACCTCACGAATTAGCTAAAGCATGAGTGAGTTTTCAAGAATGATGGAAAAAAATGCTAATACTGGAATCTGTAGAGAAAATCATGGAGGATGGGTTGGAAACAAAAGATAGTAGTTTCCTAGTTGACTAGCTTTACCTTATCCACTGAAAATATGGAATAAAGCAAAATAAATATAGAATCTGTAGGAAGGCACACTTACTAATTCTAGCTGTCAATAAAGTGCAAAATATCAAACCAAAATCATGATAAAGGAACTCCTGTGGTATACATGGCAAGTGTTGACCAAGTGGTGCAAGTGGATGCCAACGATCTAGGCTAGTGGGTAGGAAATTAATCAAATAATGATTAAATATTTTATCCTAAGTATGAATCCGGTTTATAATAAGCCCACAATTATATCAGGGATTCAACAGTATCAAACAATGTCAAATAATTTCCTGAGTTATCCATCACATATATCTTTCAGGCCACCAATAGGGAAAATTAATACACTTGTGGTGCCATGCACACATCTAGTGAATACTCCTGTAAATCGACAAACTTCTCCAACTCAAATATATATGAGGGGACATGTGCCTCTAGCCAAAGGAAGACAAAAAAATTACAAATAAGAAGACAAACTAAAAAGTGAAAGTAAAAACGTTAAATGTGAAAGTCAATTTTTTAAAACAGTAATAAGGTGAAAGTTTGTTACAAGTCATTTTAGGCTTAACCAGATTCAGTTAGATTTTGAAGGATATATATTGTAGTATTATCCATGAGCTCGAGGCTGGAAATTTTAGATTCATAAGTCTTATATATTTATTGTTGAGTCAAATGAATACTTTTTCCCTATAATATTTTTGTCAAAGATTATGGATACAGAGTCACATAGAGAGTTCTTCCTCTTTTTTTGTCCACTGTAATATTGTTCCATTGTGAATGAGAGGGTTCATGAGATGATCAATAAAGGTTGCAGCAGTAGATTTGGTTCCAATTTAGTATCAATGATACTTTATTTTGATTAAATGTTGAATGTTATGTCAGATATTCAAATTCATGTTTTCTTCTGTCATAATATTTAAATCTTTTATGCTTATAAACCATTGTATGGAGTTCTTCCGCCAGTGTTGTAACCTTAAATGTCTTGATGCTAAAAAAATCATGAAAATCCTCATGTAATGCCTTTATTTTCGTAAAAAGTTACTAAATTATGTATTTTACATCTCAGTACATTCGTATTTTGTCTCACTTTAGGAAATTCGACCATCGATGCTTCTTAAATTCACATATTCACTTCCTCTATCAAATTTACCTTTATTTCCTTATTGTTTTGTTGTGCTCTGTAAAATTCCTCTACAACTCACCTTTACATCTAAAAAATTATTCAGAAACCAATTATTTACCCAAATAACTTAAAGAATGATTCAATTTCAAGTATATTTGAAGATATAGGTCTAATATCTCTAAAATTTGATCCTTATCATGCTTACGTGTGATCTATTTTCAACCTATTCCACCTCTCGGAACTATCAAGAACATGCTATTTTCATTTTGACTAAAGCTAATAAAAGAAATGTAGGACATTATGAAGCATACATGAATGTTATAATCAGGGTTGTCGAAGTGGTAATGGACAAACTGGAACATCATTTGGGTGAATAGATGAAGGATCATCATAATATTACAAGATACTCCTTTCGAAAGTGGTAATAATGGGAAAATGAATTTAACTCAGTGATGTATCTTGTAGAAACTAAATTTACCACATTGAAAGTGGAAATAGTTTCTCATATTCACCAGTACATTGTGAAGTAACTCACTAATACATACCCCAAATGGGGAAAATTTCCAAAGAAGCAATAACCCTTCACTTGTACCCTTCCTCCTCCTCACACCACTCTCAATTCCCATATCCAATTTAAGTAGTGACCTGAGAACCATGGCTTAGTTTCGAGCTTTTATGTAGGAATTATTTTGAGGTCCTTGTACATTTTGAAAGGAGGAATGCTAGCATATCAAGGTGTAAAATATGTTGATGTATTTGTAACTTTGGAATGTACTCACTTATGTAATTCATATATTGTATTTGATTGGTCCCCAATGTTCCTATTGGGAGAATAATTAATGTAAACAAGTCATGTCAAGTCATAGAGGTTAACCCTCCTTGTTGATCAGGGGGAAAAGTCCCCACAGTTGTGGGGCACTAGGGTTATTAGACTCTCCTAGAGAAGTTGGCCCTTGTGAGTTAATGTCAAGTAGGAAACTAGTATAAATAGAGAGTGAACCTCTCTATTTAGAATATACACACTCACACTTAGTTGTAGCGCATGAGTGAGAGAGACAAGGAGTTGAAATAAGAGAGAGAGAGAGAGATCAGCTGTCGGAGATCATCTTTGTATCTTTGGGTTTTACTTTTGGTGCTCATTCTATATCTGAGGAAGTTGTGGGCTTTTCTCCTTTATGGTTTCCCCAAGAAAAATCTTTGTGTCTCTTGTGATTGATTGTTATGCTTGTTATTCTCTCAGATAAGATCCTAAGATCATATTGCTTAAATGATAGAAGTCTAATATGGTATCAGAGCTAACTTGAGAAGAAGACATTGTGCAGCTGTAGAAGCTAGGGCTTCTTACTTTTTGGGTCTCTCTCTACAATCCATAAGCAAAAGGAGGATAGGATGAATCTCCATTGAAGGGTGCATCTTTCTGTTGAAGAAGAATCTGATTCTGAGCTTTTTCAGTTTTTGACCTACCACTACCTCGAGAAATTAGGGATTTTCACAGAAGTGGAATTTTTGAGTTAGGCCAGCCTAGGATTGATCTCCTCATCAAAATTGAATTTTAGAGAAAAAAATTGAGGTTTTTGGTTGGGTAGAACTCTAGAAAGTCAAAGCCTAATTTTCCCTGGAACCAGAAAACCAACACTGCAGAAGATCAGGAGTCTAGATCCAATTTTTAGCTTCTCAAATTGGTAAGATCTAATTTTTTGTATTTCCATTTGAGGTTCTCTGTTAACATGTATCATCACACAAAGCTTGATGAAAATCTTGAGGGAGCTGACAAGTTCCGAGCCTGGAAGTATGGGATCTCCCTGGTCCTGGAAGAAAATGAATTGGACTCCTACATAAGCGGAGAGGTTCCCGTTCCATAGGGAGATGAGGATAAGGCCTTACACAAGAAGAAATTGATCAAGGCTAAGAGTATTATTGCTGATTCAATCAAGGATCACCTCATACCACAGGTGTCCTCTGTAAAGAAACCTAAAGAGATGTTTGATGCCTTGGCCAAGCTATTTGAAGGGAAGAACATTAATCAGAAGGTGACTTTGAGGAACCAGTTGAAGAATGTAAAGATCCAAAATGAAGAGACCATATAGTCATACTTTACAAGGGTCTCTCAAATCAAGGAACAACTTGAAGCAGTAGATGAAGAAGTAGAGAATGCAGAAATTGTGATGACCACCTTGAATGGTCTCCCTAGGTCATGGGATTCTTTCATTCAAGGGATCTGTGCCAGAAAGAAGCTAATCAAGTTTAGTAGGTTGTGGGAAGAATGCTCATAAGAAGAATCTTGAATAGTAGCTCGAGAAGAAAGGATGGGAAATGAAGATCAAGCTCTCACAGTACACTCCAATAAAAGTAGAAGGGACAATCATCGTCACCAAGGTAAGCATTCTCACCAGAGAGATAACCCTAGAAGATCAAGCAAGGATGTATCCAAAATCATATGCTATACATGTGATGAGAGATGAAACTTTGTCAGAAATTGTCCTAAAAATAAGAATGGCTCTCAAAAGAAGAAGAAATACAAAATAAAACATCATGCTCACACTACATAGGATGATGATCCTCCAAGGAAGAGAGTCAAAAAATAAAGTGAAGATTCTTCAAGTGATGAAGAATATGTTCTGATCTTTGCTCTCATAGGAACTGTCACACATGTAAGCAATGATTGGCCTATTGATAGTGGGGCTCCCAAGAACATGACGGGATTCAAGGGATATTTTGTGAAACTATCCGAACATGATTCACCCCCCAAAGTAAACCTTGGGGATGACTACCAATATCCCATAAAAGGTAGTGGTGAATCCTAATATAAGGTAGAATTTGGAAAGTCTATGAAGATGGAGGATGTTTTGTTTGTACCAGGACTAAATAAGAATATTCTCTCTATATCAGCATTGGATGTAAAAGGAATGAGGGTTGCATTTATAGATGGCTAAGTCCTCATGTGGCCAAAAGGAAAGACTATAGATGATGCAGTTATAATTGGAGAGTAAGAAAGAGGACTATACAAATTGAAGGGCCAACCAGAAAAATCCTTGGTCCATGACTCGGTAGATCCAAATGAAATTTGGCATAGAAGGCTTGCAAATGTGCACTATAGGGCACTACCACTGGCAAGCAAAGCTATTGAAGGACTTCCAGAAATCCAAGAAAAAACATGAAGGAGTTTGCAAGGGATGTGCGAAAGGAAAGAACTCAAAGAAAACATTTGCAAGTAGTGAGAGCAAGGAAAAAGGAATCTTGGAAATCATTCACTCTGATGTATGCGGTCCGTTGTCATCCAACTCATTAAGAGGGTATGTATACTCTGTTTCTTTCATTGATGATTTTTCTAGGAAGACATGGATATACTTCATGAAAAGCAAGGATGAAGTATTCATCAAATTCAAAAAATTCAAAGCCCTGATTGAGAACCACACATAAAATAAAATCAAGACCTTTCGATCATATAATGGCGGAGAATTCACATCAAATGAATTCAAATATTTATGCAGAGATTTGGGGATTAAGAGGGAGTTGACCACTCCATATAATCCACAACAGAATGTTGTTGCAGAAAGGAAGAATAGAACAATCATGGAAGCAGCAAAGGGAATGCTTCATGATCAGGATCTTCCTATGCATCTATGGGCAGAAGTTTCCAGGACAGCTGTGTATGTATAGAACTGTACTCCACATAGAGTACTCAAGAAAAAGTCACCTAAAGAAGTCTTTTCCGGAAAGAAACCAGAAGTTAGCCACCTCAGAATATTTGGCTGTCCACTGTACATACACATTCCAAAAGAAAAGAGGACGAAGTTATATCCTTCAGGGAAGAAGGGTATATTTGTGGGATATAGTGAAAGCTCGAAGGCTTACAGAATATACTTCCCAGGATCAAGAATATTGATATCAGCAGAGACATAACATTTGACGAAGAATCAACTTACAACAAATCTAGAAAGAAGCCTATTAAAGACCCTGAAGAAGCAGAAGCACCTAGAATTCAATATACAACTATGAACGATGCAACTCAAGAAGAAGATCGAGAAATAGAAGAACCTCAGGAACCCGTAGATCCACCTTAGGAGAAAAATTCTCATAAGAGGAGACCTGCATGGGTACAAGAATATATCCAAGGTGCAGAAAGATATGGGGCTCCAAAAGAAATACAAAGAGAAAGGAAGAGAACTAGGTCATACTCCAGGTATGTAGCCTTATTATGTGACATCATTGATAGAGAACCTTCCAACTATGAAGAAGTGGTAGAGAATAAAGAATGGAAGGATACTACGATCGAGGAGCACCAGTCAGTCATGAAGAATGATGCATGGGATGTTGTCCCAAGACCAGAGGGGAAGTCTGTTGTGACTTCCAAGTGGATCTACAAGATCAAGCATGTTGCAAATGGCAGCATAGAGAAATATAAAGCAATATTTGTGGATCATGGCTTCTCCTAGAAAGAAGGGATAGATTATGAAGAGACATTTGCACCTGTAGCCAGATACACTTCCATCATATAAGTACTTGCTCTGGTTGTAGTGATGAAATGGAAGATACACCAAATGGATGTTAAGACTGCTTTCTTGAATGGTGTAGTAGAAGAGGAAGTGTATGTGGAGCAGCCACTCAGTTTTGAGACACATGACAGGGAGACTCATGTGTGCAAATTGAAGAAGGACCTATACGGTTTGAAACAGGAACCTAGGACATGGTACGAAAGAATTGACATCTTCTTGACTAGTTCGGGATTTACCAAAAGTAAAGCAGATTCCAACCTTTACTACAAGGTTGAGGAATGGAACCTAGTAATACTCTTACTATATGTAGATGACCTATTTGTAATAGGTGAGGATGGGTTGATTGCTGACATGAATAGGAATATTGATGTTGAGTTCAAGATGAAGGACTTGGGTATGATGCATTACATTCTAGGCATGGAGGTGTGATAGAATGCAGATGGAATATCCCTGGGACAAGGGAAGTATACAGTAGAGATCCTGAAGAGGTTCAAGATGATGGACTACAAGGCCATGAACACACCTATGGCATCGAACCTGAAGCTTCGGTTGATGCTACGATGTATCCTCAGATGATTGGGTCCTTGATGTACTTGATGAATACGAGACCAGACATTTGCTTTGCTATGAACACATTGATCCAGTTCCTGACAGATCCAAGACATGTTCACCTGATTGCTGCAAAGCATATTCTGAGATACCTGAAGGGTACAGTTGATTATGGGATCAAGTATGAGGCGAATCAGAATATTAACTTGGAAGGTTATGTGGATTCAGATTGGGAAGGTAGTGCCATTGATAGGAAGAGCACTTAGGGGTGCTACTTTAGTATGGGATTAGGGGTGATCTATTGGTTTAGCAGGAAGCAATCCTGCATGGCACTGAGTACAGTCGAAGTAGAGTATGTCATAGCTTGTTCGGCTAGTTGTGAGACAGTGTGGTTGAGGAAGCTACTATCTGATTTGTTTGATCTCTAGTTGGATGCTACTTGTATATATTACGAAAACCAGAGTTGTGTGAATTTGTCAGAGAACCTAATGTTCAATGATAAGTCAGAGCATATAGAGATCAAATATCACTATATTAGGGATATGGTACAGAGAGGAGTAGTGAATCTCCAGTATGTTGCGACGGATGAACAAATAGATCATGTGCTGACCAAGCCATTAGCCATTATGAATTTTGAGTACTTTAGGGAGAAACTTAGTGTTCTCCAGATCGAGGTTCCCTCCAAAGGGAAGTGATGAGTCCAAGAGCCCTTCTGACATGAATGCTGGATGTGTTCCTCTCATGGTCAGATGTAAGTGCAGAGCCCTTCTGACATACATGTTGGATGTGTTCCTCTCATGGTCAGATGTAAGTCCAGAGCCCTTCTGACATGAATGTTGGATGTGTTCCTCTCATGGTCATATGGAAGTGTAGAGCCCTCCTGACATCAATGTTGGATGTGTTCCTCTCATGGTCAGATGTAAGTGCAGAGCCTTTTTGACATGAATGTTGGATGTGTTCCTCTGATGGTCAGATGTAAGTGCAGAGCCCTTTTGACATGAATGCTGGATGTGTTCCTCTCATGGTCAGATGTAAGTGCAGAGCCTTTCTGACATGGATGCAGGATTGGTTCCTCCCATGGTCCGATGTAAGTGCAAAGCATTTCTGACATGGATGCAAAATTGGTTCCTCCCATGGTCAGATGTGAGTGCTGGGCCTTGCTGACATGGATGCTAGATGTGTTCCTCCCATGGTCATATGTGAGTGTTGGGTGGGCCTTTCTGACATGGATGCAATATACGTTCCTCCCATGGTTAGATATAAGTGCTGAAGAATAAGAAGATATACATGGAGGCTAGGCCTACAACTAGCATGAAAAAGGGCTGGCTCTGTAGAACTTCTTGTGATGAGTAGGATTGAGAGATAGTACCATTTGTTCGAGATAGAGGAAGCAGTGATGATGATGATCCAATGATGATCTGGCTTTGATTATAATCCAGTGATGTTCTAGACTTGATGATGATCTAGTGATGATCCAATGAAAAATACTTGTGCTGATGATTTGTGTCAAGAGAATACCTTCCTAGTTAAGAGGGAGTGTTGATGTATTTGTAACTTCAGAATGTATTCACTTATGTAATTCATATATTGTATTTGATTGGTCCCTGATATTCCTATTGGGAGAATCATTAATATAAACAAGTCATGTAAAGTCATAGAGGTTAACCCTCTTTGTTGATCAGGGGCAAAGTCCCCACAGTTGTGGGGCACTAGGGTTATTAGACTCTCCAAGAGAATTCGGCTCTGGTGAGTTAATGTCAAGTTGGAAAATAGTATAACTAGAGAGTGAACCTCTCTATTTAGAATACACACACTCACACTCAATTGTAGCACATGAGTGAGAGAGAGAAGGAGATGGAATAAGAGAGAGAGAGAGAGAGAGAGAGAGAGAGAGAGAGAGAGAGATCAGCTGTCGGAGATCATCTTTGTATCTTTGGTTTTTACTTTTGGTGCTCATTCTATCTCTGAGGAAGTTGCGGGGTTTTCTCCTTTATGTTTTCCCTGAGGAAAATATTTGTGTCTCTTGTGATTCATTGATGTGCATGTTATTATCTCGGATAAGATCCTAAGATCATATTTCTTAAATGATAAAAATCTAACAAAATAGTCGTTTATGGCTCATGGACCATGCACACGATCCAAATCACTACACATGTTATATAAAGGGAATATTTCATGTATGTATGTTGTATGGGAATCATTACAAGGTTTTGTGCATCAATTGTGGTTATCAAAGCATCACTTCACCCATGAAAATGACTATTTGGCACACATGTGCCATATAGGAAGAATTTTGAGTTTTTTATGGAATGTGGATGGTTGTTGGCACCTTGTGGATAGTTCCCGAGGCCTTGTAAATGGTATGAAGTAGAAAACCACACTCATAGGGACTAAAAGAGAATTTTATAGTTTATAGACTATGAACATGATCCAAGAACACCACACAATGCTTCTAAAGGAATATTTGGCATATAATTGTTGTATGAGTGCCATTTCAAGGTTTTGAGCATTGGGGATGAGGAAAAATAGTAGTCATATCAATAAAGTGTTGGAGGATCATATGCAATAGCTTCATCACTAGAATGACTATAAAAAGGTGATAATAAAAAATCAACATTGATAATATTTCTGAACATGGCGAGAAAACGAGCCAAAATACAGGAAGAAACCACTTGTATAGGTGCAACTTTCAATATCTCAACTAAGAAGTAACTTCCAAGGGATTCACTTGCACTTTTGACTACATATTCAAGGTTGTTGGAAAATTAATATTGTAGTACACATGATATAATTGGGGAAGACAAGGGATAATGGTCCCTCAAATAATACATCGCAATAGGGATGACACAACCCCTGATTTAAGAGCACCTTTACATCCACTGGATAACTGAAGTGTATAATCGATGGAACTAATGAACCCCACATTCTAAGATGGTTGGATGTGTGGGGGGGAGGGCATGTCACACACTCAGACAATTGATTGACTAGTCCCCACTTTTTCCACTTCAATGGACACCATATCGGTGGGAATAAGATCAGGTCCAAAGTAGATTTCATACACTTGGGTGTCGAATGAAAAGATAATGAACAAATAGGGAAATTGTGACCAAGGAGTGTCAAAATTTATCCAACTCCACATTGTTGGAATCCCACAATGCTTTAAAAAATGTAAGGAATGCTTAGAAGCATCAAGATTATCCTTCATTTATAGAAAGAGTGACAATCATCCCATACTACTAGCAGATTATACACAAGTTTAGATGGGGAATGCATTCAATTATAACGTGTATTTATGCTGAAATCAAAATTTATAAGGGTAAAGTCTCCTTTATCTCCCACTTAATTATAAATATTGGGCTTCTCAAATATGAATAGGTAAGCAATAATTTTGAAATGATGTGATATCTCCCCCATGACCAAAAATTACTATTACTAATCCCCATGCCTTAGCTATAGAAGCTCCAAACTGGCCTTGGTTAGTATTACAAAGATGATTCTTCAAAATTCCATAGTGAAAAGGAGCTATATTTAATCAGATTTGCTTTCTCATTGGAGGAATATTCTTGTTAGGCCATGTTGCTGAGAATTTAGACACGCTATGGGAGAAAAAAATATGACTTGAATTTTGATTATCTAGGTTTCCAGAAGATTCCATAAAATATGCTTGACGTGAATCTGAGATACAAGTCAAACATCTAAAAATATCATCTTAGACATCCCTATATACCAAATTCTATGAACCATATGAGTGTAATACTTGAGAAACATAGTGCAAAGAAATCTCTAATTCCTTCCTCTCACCAGATTATCTTAAAGAATACCATTTTGGAATCCATCATCCTTACCTCCCTTCAACGAAGGTGGAGCGTTGCTTTGACGAGGAATAAATACAAGTGAATTCCAAACTGTAGGATGAAGTTTCATAAGAGACAAATGAATTGCAATTGAAACACCTTGTGATAGAAAGTGTTCTTATGACCAACATGAATTTTCATGCCTTGAACCATAGCCAGGAGGGATCTCATGATTCTAGATATAAACATGTGAATATTCACTTGCACAAACAAAATGCTAACACTAATACATGTGCACATTTTTCCCATGACAAATCATCGCTATTGCAACACTTTTGTGTTGCTATAGCGATGAACATGACCCCATATTTTTGTGGAAACATTTTTTTCGTTGTAACCACAATTCAAACCTTTCATTGCTATGGAGACAAGAAAGATATGACATGTGACATGTGTGGATGATGCTTACAAATCTATAGCGACAAAGCTTTGTCGTTATAACAAAGTTGATGTGTCGTTATAGCAGCACTGATGTGTCTCTATAGAAACATTAGTGTGTCTATATATAAAAATTTGTCTGTCGCTCTAGCGACAAAATTTCCTCACTATAGAAACATACAATCGTTCCTAGAGAAACATCCTGTCATGCACATAGTGACAAATTTGATATACAAACGACATATTACCTGTCGCCATAGAAAAGATTAGGTGTTTCTATAACGGTGGCCCACCATGCACAAAGTGTTGAATGTTCTATACAAGCAACGATTCTCTTCGCTATAACAATGAGATATCATTGCCCAAAAAATGAAATACTGAGTCCTTTTTGTCACTATAGCGACACTTTCTAAGTATTAAAAAAAAATCTAAACTAAGGTCTACATAGACTCCTATATTAGAGATAGCTATGGTCACTAAGAGTGAATAGAAGGAAATAGACTACAAATATCATGAAATATATTCTATCTAATTTTGAATGATTATCTCTTAAATGACTAAGAGGAGAAAGTCTAGGAACACCACCATGAAGAATGATGAAAGTAGACAAACATTGTCGTTCCTTGAAGATGAATTCAAAAAACTTTGAAGGTTGACCCAAATACTATCATAATATTGTGCATGCATTTTTCAAGGGACATGAAAGTCTATGGAACTATTGAAGTCTATCATGAATATCAAGAACTAAAGAATTGATTCAAAGGATAGTATAGAAGAAACAACATATATGTTTTTGAACCAATCTTGTAAATCTTCCTACAAATCCTAAAATATAAGTATATGAGAAACATTGGGGCATTCAAAAGGAGAAAAATACTAAAAAATATGAAAAGGACAATACAATGAATGAAGGAGAGGTGGAATCTCCCTTAGCACATTAAAAAGAACTTGTAGGAAGTGGAGTTGATTCTTCTAACATTGGCATCATTATTGCTTGGGCAGCATAGGTTGGTATTTTGAAGACAATGAGAAAAAAAAGATGAAGTTTAAGGATTTAGAAATTTCTATAGTTGATGAGAATGATCGTGATTCGGTATTACAAAGTGGCCTAAAAAACATAAATGATAGAAGCCTTGAAGGACTAATTAGAGGCCACAATTTACTATGAGTGTTGAGCTCCTACTGCAAATGTTGAGCTCCTCTTAAGGATTGATGATATACTTCAATTTATGGAAATGTGACCTATGATACAAGTACATGGAGGATTATTATTCGAAGGGATATAAAAATATTTTTTGAAACTACTTAGACCTCCCAAGCTCATGAAAAGACTAAGGCCACACAGTAAGAAAGCATGATTTTGTTAAGTTTTGTGTGAACTACTACATATCCAAGAGAATATTTGGAGAGTTTTGAGCATAATAGTTCAGTGGTAGATCTAAATATTTCCATAAGTTTTCATTATTTGGATTGGTTGTATAAGGAATATTTGAACTATGAAAGCAAAAAAACTAGTAATTACATCTGATAATGGGAGCAAGAACAAAAATTGTCATTGAAAAGAGGAGATCCAAGCAAAATACTAAAGGCACAAGAGAAGAAAACTTAAGGAAAAATATCAAGAAGGGAAATTCATCAACAATGGTAAACCAAGAGGTCAAATTACCTTAGAAGATCAATAATAGATCCTATTATTTATAGGAACATATATAAAGGTTTAGTTGTCACAAATCCATCCTATATCCAATTATGTGTATACTTAACAATTAAAATATACAAGTGAAAGGTTGAATCAAGAAAATCACATTTACTTATATAAATTCCAGAGAAGTATACCTCATGGTTATAGAAAAGTAGTGTGCTTCTATCTCAGGTCTAAGTTTGTAGCTAGGATACGAAGGAGCGGAACTATGAAGATGATGGTTCCATGATCAAATATGTGAAGAAATTTGGAATATGAAGAACATTGATAAAGGTAGGAATAGTATACGGAACAAGTTATAAAAGAGGCATGAGGTTTGGGTTGACAAGTTGAAAAATACCAAGTGATGAAGAGTACAGATTAGGGATAGATCAGTTGTGTACCTAATGTATGTTAGACCAATCCAAAACGAATACTTGTTTGTCTGTATAAAACATAAGTTTGGATGAGATTAAATTGAAGTGTTGGGAAGTTTGAATACCATACAGTTTCGGGTTCTTTATTAAGACTGTACTCAAGACAATTTGAGGTCATGTGAAAGAGAAATATGTATGCAATTATTAGACAGAGTTTGATTGGTTGAGCAATCTGAAAAATGTACAAGGACACAGATATTGACCACCATGCACAAATGAAGAGATAATTTAGGATGATACAAACTTTACATGAAAATAGGATTTATAAGATTTGAACAAGTAAGTGCATAGTTAAAAACGTATATACAACTATACATGTGTGCTAGAAATGTACAAAAATGAGACAACTATAATTTCTTTAAATTCAATACAATTCATCACCCAAATTTACATTTAATTTTGAATGTTTCCATTTTAGAGTCAAATTATTTGAATTTCCATTAAAATAAAAACAAACAAGCATTGAAGTCTATCTCTCTTATGCTTTGACACTAGTAAAACAAATATAACAATCTAGTTGTAGGGTTACCTTAGGGTGAATGATTCTGACAAACTTGACACTAATAAACTGATCAAATCTCTCCAATTACTTTACAATCACAAGTATTGCAAGCAGGTACCACATTGGTTGATTGGGATTAATAAACCTAATATATACTCTAACATTGAAGTAGGTTGCATCAACAAGAAGAAAATCAAACTAATTAAGAAAAAATGAGCAACATTATATCCAAAAAATACCTAAAATAGATCTCATGGCAATACAATAATACAAACCTTTCCTTCACCTATAGAAGGCTCAATGATTTGAGAACGTCATGCACGTTCAAACTTCAAGGATCTATAATAAGCCCTTGTATGTAGCACTACAATACAATAAAATTATGTAATTTTTGTGGAAAACAAAAAACATACCTCAATATCCTTCATGTCCATCATGTACCAAAAATAATGAGCTACAATAACCATTTAAGTACTGAAAAAAATAATAGTAGCAATATATATCAGATTTGAACCAATTATAAACTCAACATCAAATATTAGGGCATAACTCTCTTATCCTAAAAGAAATTCTTCTAAACGAATTTCAATCTCTTAGCATTGGGTTACTTGCATGAGACTCAACTAGACCAACATACATGTCAAAGGAGAGAACCTAGAACTGAAAAATACCCTAAAATAGATCATCCAAGCCTCACAAATAAAAGACATTAGTAGCACAACATTACGACCAACTCAAAATAAAAAACGAAAGCAAATTATTCCAAAAAAGTCATATAAGGCAGCGATATGGTGGATGGTACCTAAGGATGGATCTCAAGGTCAATGCAAGGGTGGACCAATCCTAAGGGGTCACGCTAGTCATTAAAAAGTTGGACATCAACATTTAAGGGTTGTATAGCTCAAATTTACCATGAAAGGGTCAATAACAAGTCACCACAAGGATAAACATCACATACAAGTAAACATGCAAGTCAATGTAACATAACAAGGAAACATGATGCCATACTAGGCTGATGCACATAAAGTCAAGGTGAGGATAGGTTACCCAACCTTCTCAACTGTATGTGGTCATATGTCTGATATTGTGTCTCATGCAAAGAGAGGAATCTCATAATCATCATCACTGGATAAGGAGGCTCATGTGGTCATCTCATCTTCCTCAGGTTAACTCAACAAAGGGTGGCCAGCCCCTTGAGGATAACCATAGTCCTCAGAAGATGTCACACATATTTAAAAATAAGCTATGCAACAAAGTGGATAAACATTGCACATATAAATTTCAAAAAGAACAAATATAGGTATATTAATTGTTTTAATTAGCACAATACTATCAAACAGAGAGTTGCAATAATCATTAAAGTAATGAAAAGAAAAATAGTAATAACATTAGCAATATATGTTAGTTCTAAGTTTTTGATGAAAGAAAAAAATGCTGAAATAACAATAACATGAATATATTATATCTAAACCAATTATAAACGATATGGCCATATCGTCTTCCTCGGGTTAATGCAGGAAGCGGTGGCATGCTCCTTGAGGATAACCATAGTACTTGAAATATGTCACACATATTCATAAATATGAAATAAGCAATAACATTCGCATTATAAACCTCAATTCTAAAATATGACCATGCACAAACTAAATCAAGAAACTTGTAACCAAACTCTAAATATTTCATGTATTTACTCAGTCAAATACAAATATTAAATGTATACAACTACATTTTTTTTCCAAAAATTCCAAGATGGGTACATCATCTTTGTTGTGATGACCCATTGTAGTTGGTGTTCCCCCTCATTATGTTGATTGCGTGGGCATGCTATCCTGTAACATACTTCTGGTACGTCGATTAGCAGGGCATGGAGGTCGCTGGAGAAGGGCATCATATGCAAAAACCAAGTCAGTTATATAGATATAAATGCATAGTTATTATTGATATACGTATTACATTATTTCCAATATCATTACAATGATATTTACTTGTTGGATGACTAGCTGAGAAAACTAGAGTGTTCATTGATTCTTCCATTTGTTCCTCTTCTAGTTGAGCTTGAGGAGGTATATGCTCTGTCATTCATAGAAGAAAAATTAGTAGTACACCTCATAAATGATATATTTAAAATCATATTAAATAATTTTGTTTTATTGCATACATACATGAATGGCTAGGATGCTTGCCACCACCATGAGGCATCTCCCTAGCATCCTGTGGTACCTGTTTGGTACCGCTACCCTCGTTGCTTTTGTTTATTTCACCCTAAAAACAAAAATAAAGATATTTATTTTTCTATGTAATCATTCATGAATAGATTCCAAGTATATTACAATGATGTCCTTATTGTTTTTAATTACCTCTATGTGCATCAATGGTGAAATTGGGGTTTGCCCTAACATTTTTTGACGTTCCAACACATGTTGAAAAACGTACTTGAATCCGAGCCTCAAGTCTTCTCCAGTGGTTGCCTCTTTAAATTCATTTCCCTGCAATGCATAACACCATGAAAATTTCTTGTGATAAATCAATTATTTGTTCGTTGTAGTTAGAAATTTTTTGGCTACAAATAATGATCATTTGATTCTTACAATTCATGCCCTTAGTTTCTGATATCCACCCTGACCTAGTTTGGGTTTCCTATGTTTTTATACTCTTTCCTTTGTCTCTTTAGAGGTGTCGGGGAGCCTATGAAAGGTTTCAAATATTTTAGATATCACAACTTAAATATATTTAAAACTATAAAAAAATTGAACATTTTTCATTGAAAATATGATGTGTGTCCTACCTTCTTGAACCAAGTGGCCAAGTATTTCCTTGTTTTATCACTTCCTTCTCCTTTGAATCATCCATGAGCACCTTCCACTACTTCTTTGGAACCATCATAGGATTCTCATACTTATGGTTAATTTTCAAATCGTCCATATAATTTTCCCTGACATATTTCAAATTTAAGCCATCTGCTGCGGTGACACCTTTTCTGTTGAAGGTATCACCAGACAAGCTAACCATGGTTCATTAGATCATATTTCAATTTTTCGTTTCGGGAATTCCACCATTTACGAATAGTGGGCCCAAAAATTTCCAATGCCTTCTCGCGCACATTCTTATGTAAAACATTATTTCCTACAAAAAAAAACCATTAGTTAAAACTAATTTGAGGTATGAGGATTTGAATTACAGGAAAAAAAAAACACTGAATAAATTAAATAATACCTGCAATATTTAGTATCTTAATTGGAACACAGTCTTGGTCCACCAAGAAGTTAACGAGATATGACCCCCTTCTAACCACACGTACTGCTCCAGGATAACAACTTTCACATTTGATGCTACTGTCCTCTCTACATCATGTGAAGTAGTAGCGGTTGAAGGGCCCTGTTGCTTTCCAACATTCGATGAAGTCGTAGCATCTAAAGGGAATTGATGGTAAGGATATTCAAATAGCCTCGTTGGTACGGTATATTGATGATGTGTTGAACCATCGCTACTACCAATACCGACCTCTACAACTTGTACTCGATGCACAAGTGCTATCTCCAAAAAGTACTACAAAAATAATACTTTAATTGATTAGATCATATAAAAAAAACAGAACTAAAAAAACATAAATTAATATATGTCATAATTCATAAAATATTTCAAATATTCCACTTCCCCCGTATTGTCCTATTTTTTGCCTCAAGTCATTATTTCTTGCTCTGATTTCTGTAATCCTGGGTATGATTACAATCAGTCTAAGAATTTCTTGATTGAACTTTTTCAAATCCTTCTTCACGGTTTCCATTGGATCGGTTGAATAAAATATACCTTCCTTGGTGATGACCTCATCATCTTGATGTGGTGCGCTTTACAAACATCAATCAATAAAAGTAGTTAATTTATTTTTATCGTTAAAAAAATTGATGTAAAAAATAACATGCATATAACAAAAAAAAAATTTACTTTAATCATGTTTAGTTACTATTACGCTATCATTTACCTGATGTGACACCATTGGTGACTTCCCACAGTCATCATGCCATAATACAAGAAGCAAGACATATTCATATTGAAAAGTAAAAATACAACCATGTAAAATAAATGTGTTCAATGAAGAAAAAATTTAGTGTTAATATGAAAATAATGTTTACCTCATGACCAGAAGTTGCGGGTGTGTTCTAAGTACCCCCTTGCCACAATACAATAAGCATGATATCATCTTGAAATATTGAGCTCATAAGCATAAAAAGTCAAATGTTAATAGATGTAATATAATCTTGCATTGTTGTTACTATTACATTGATGCTGTTATGTACTATTACACTATTATTTGCCTCATGTGACACCATTGGTGACTTTCCACGGTCAACCTGCCATTATACAAGAAGCAAGACATATTCATATTGGAAAGTAAAAATTAAACCATGTCTAATAAACATGATTAATGAAGAAAAATGTGATTAATACATATTATGAGTACCCTCATGCCACAATATAATAAGGCACGTGATATCATCTTGAAATATTGAGCTCATAAGCATAAAAGGGTCAAACCTATGTTAAAAACTGTCATATAATCATGGATTGTGGTTACTATTACATTGATGTTTACCTCAACAGATCTACATGCTTCTGGAATATGGCCACGATCACCCTGCCACAATATAAGAATTATACATATTAAAAATTAAAAGTACATATTTAACCATGCTTATTAAACATGATTAATGAAAAGCATAACATATAATTAACCATGTGTATATTATAAAAAGCGTGACATATAATTAAAATTGTTGCAAGAGAAAAATAATAAGTCGTCGATCAAAGGTTTAGTTAAATGTTGTATAATATAATTACCCCCATAATAGTAACCCCTACATCTATTCTATTCAAACCATAATTGATCAACAACTCTTCACCTACAACTATTGATTTTGTTGCACATACGAATACACGATTTCCTTCATGCCCCTCAAATATGTAATTGGGTAGCTTATGTGGTGTTCCTAGTCATCTACTATTTATAATCCCTACGATATCTATGGAATATTTTGGCCTTCCATCAATATAAATAGTATCTCCTTTGTTCATATTGTTATCCAATAGTTGTATATAATTTACTGCCACTCTGTATGTCCGTATACTTCATTTAAATCAGACCAACAACAACCATTCGTTGTATTTGTAGCATGGTCAGACATACTCCATCATTTAGTTTCAGTTCCATATTTGACCTTTATGCCATCCATGGAAAATATCCCCAATCCATGTAAATACTATGGACTAATGCAATAAATCCTCCCATTGAGGAAGAAATTTGTGTTCACTTAGGGTAGCTCCTTGGGTAGCCTTCGTTTGACAAGATGTATATACCTCAATGGAAACTCATTGCCACCTATGCTCTCATTATCATAATAACATGATCCTCCTTCAGAAAGAAAAATTTTCATGCATCTATGAAATTTTATCCTTACCTTTCCACCTCTAGTTGATCTTGACTTGTTAGATCTTGTAATATGCATCTTGCTTTCAACCTCTTCTAGCCTATCTTCCTCACTTTAGGAAGATAGATACAACAATTACCTATTTGGTGGTACCTACAATAATTAAAATGAGACAACATGTTGTAGTTGAATTTTCAATACCGAAAACATCATTCATGGTTGTTGCTCTTGCAACAAAATAAAGATGGGAATGGTAACAAGGATAACAAGGACTAGAGTAGTAAATTGCAATGAGTAAATATTATTGAGATACATTTTCTTTGGGGGGGGTGTATATTGTTGGTAGTGTTAGAGTATGGGCATGTGTTAGAATATTTGTACAAATCTAAATGATAAATGTAACCTATGATTTTAAAGTATCTAGTTGTATAGCTGAAATTGTGCTACTCATCATTTTATCGATTGGTTTATGATAGACATGGTTTTATCCAACTCAATCAAAGGTACATTAATTTTAATTTTACCCAACTCATGTTCAATGTTAAATGGGACATCAGGTCTGTATTTCTTCCTTTTTTCATTTCCTAGATTTTAAGTTTGGGGGTTCTCATTTCTTTTTACAGCAACATGCATAATAGGCTCACTAGCTTTATCCTTTAACTGGTCAATCCTTTTAGCAGAGGTCACTATATGGATCCTAGAATTTATTTTTTGGTTGATTTATAAATGGTCTTTTTGGAGAATTTGATTATCTTGATTTGTAGCAAGGGGTATTGGATCAATCTCATGATTCTTGTGCATTTATCTTGCAAGTTATCAACAAAAATTCTATATTGGGCTGAGGACATTTCATATTCACTATTTTATTGTTCATTCTCATAATTATATGTATTAGATTGCATTGAAATTTCATAGTATTCTTGGGTCAGGTGAATGGTATTGCATTCATCATATGGCCAATTTATTTCTTCCTAAGTATCCGTATATTCCTCTTAAAAAAGGAGGCTAGCAAATTATTCTTCTTCTTATTGTTCTCTCTAATAGGATGTTGGATCTAGGTTGATATTAATTCCCTTTTTATTTGTGCATAATCTATAGGTTGAAAGGAATCCTATACTGATTAGCATTATGATTCCTTGGTGCTCCTTCTTGAGTGGTAAAACTGTCCTTGTAGTCTTAGTAAAAGAGAGTCAATAACTTAATCCTCTATATCCAGTGAAGACAAATGCTCTTTACATCACACACCATCTTAGGTATTGACACAGTTGGACGATGGTCCAAAGTTGGATTCCAAGATTTCCAAATTTGCAAGGACAACACAATCGTATTAAGATTTAATATGACCAAGGAAATAATAATTTTTTGTAAGACATGGGACCATATTTTTGTAATTATTTAGGGTGTAGTTCAATCAAATATTTATTTTACCTAATAATCAATTCTTCCAATGATATCATAAAATCCTAGAGAGACCATCTTGCCTCTGCAAAATTCAAAGTTAGATAAATTTACAATAATATCCATATTCATAATCTAAAACACTAGATCTAAATATTGTAAATGCTCCTTGGAAGTCTTGTTTCAGATAAAAATACATTCAAAGTGAAAAATATGCAAGGTTATCGATTTCTTCGAGTAACTAAACCATCATACTCATGCTTTTCATGAGACATAACATTTGAAAATGCATTCATACACAATATCAATGGTTTTATTCCCAGTCTTATACTCATATGAGAGAAATTTAGAATTAATGAATAATTAGTTGAATACTTAGACAATTTAAGAATAAAACTCTTAGTATGTTAGTGTCCAGTTATTAGTTTTGTTAGGTTTCATCAAATTTAACCTCATCAAGGTTGTGTGGAAAAAACTTAATCCTAATTGGTTCATATATCACTCAGGCCTTCATTAGTGACATAAACATGATGATATAGCATGCATAGAGCCGTCCATATGTTTCTATAATATTTATATAATGTTATTAACAATATCTTACTCATATATCCTGCATGCATGGCATACTCATGACATTGTTGATGCAGAAAATTGATGCCACATGGCCTTTTATTATTGGTTCCTAAAATATCAATCTGAGTAGTGGCCTGCAAGTTACACATATTATGTTGAAATTAATTGCCAACATCAACCATGTAAATCCAAATACACAATATTATGAGTAAAGAAATTCCTCACATTACAATCCAACCAAGATTCATTGACTAAATGCAAACTTTTAGTTAGTTTACAACATCTGTTGTTGGATCCCTTACAATCAAGTTTGTGACAACTTAATATGAATACTCTATAACTCTCTATGATCCAATGTTGAACGAGACAATTATTTATTCATAAGGAATAATTAGAGTCATTTAAGGGAATGAAATATGATAAGTTTTTGGTTGGTTCTTAGCAAGCGATCATAAATAAATAAACTAATTAGATCCAAGATCGTAGAAGGAAATGATTTTTGGCCTACTAAAAATCCCACATAATTCAAGGTAAAAGTCTCATTGGTTCCCTATATATGATAATGTAAAAAATATACAAAACATATATGATATGGATTTGAAATTATTACAAACCAACCTCTCCTTGAATGACCTCCTTGTTGTTGAGATGCTTTGGTTCAATGTTTTCAATTTTTATATGAAGGGAAACCAAATTATCAAAGTTCCACCAACAAATTTGTCTTTCAAGTTAGTGCCATGTTTTCAATTGTGATAGGATGGAGAGTTTTGAATTCTATTAGGGACAGATGAGTTTTTGTACATCTTAATTTTGGATTTAAGAAATAAATTTTGCTTCCACAATCGTGTTTTGATCTCTAGTTTTTTTGTTGAAATTAGTGGCTAGAGCCACCTTCACTTTCAATAGACATGTGAAAACTACAACAAGCCTTTGGAAAATACTTATGAATTTAATTCATATCTTGGAACATGGCAATCCATATTGCACATTGCATTTGGAAATATATAGTTTTAATTTAAAATTATCTTTATTCTCACTGTAAAATACCAACATTATAGACATTATATAATATATTCTCTATTGCATTAGACAATCTACAACTAGGAAACAATGGATACTAGAGAATTTAGTAATTGAAAAATTAGTGGAAATACTTAATTTTGTAATTGAAAATTATGTTTTATTTTGGTTGGTTGGACAATAATTTTAGTATTTTTTCAAATACAGCTGGTACACAACATCAGGGAATAATGATATTAGACAAAATTTAAATATTATTCATCTATGGATAAACCCACACAATTCAAATTTTTGAGGTGGGATGTTGGTCAATTTTCTAGAACCATACAAAATGAAAATTCCTCACTTTTAGGGAAAGAAAACATTGAAAATGATAATGAAAGGTTTTCCTTGTGAAAGAAAAGGTGAATGAATGATGTTGACATATTAGAATATGATGTGAAGTTAGTATTGAGAAGCAATGGTTTTTTAGTCTGTTGGAGAGGATGCACTTCAGATATTTGGAATGGACAAAACATGTTAACTTTGTTTGTTCATTGATATTTATCTCTTAGTTAGTCAATATTCAAATTTAAGAGTTTTCAATAAGCATTTTTTTTAATTGGTTTTTACAGTTTTCTTTTAACGGGTATTTTGTTAGTTTCGTGTCAATTTCTTCACGGTATGCTTGAAATGTTATTTTTTCACTTTCTTAGTAACATATTTGAAATTATATTCATGTCACTAGTTGGATGCTAGCTCATCATTCCTATTTCCCACTCCTCATATTCAATGCAGTATTGTTCGTATACATTTGGAATGAGTAAATCATTTGGAAGCAATGTCCACAACCATTTAAAAGACAAAATTAAATATGATAGGCCTAGCTTGGTAGATGGCATGGTGGACACTCCAATGAAAAACCTATTTGATATAAATGGATGTTTTATATTGTTTTTAGGATAAACTAAATAATCTATGCCATATAATTATAATTAGATAGAAACTACTAGAAAAAACCACAAAGCAAACAAACAAGGAAGTGCAACATCTACATGTCAATGACAATTTAATTAGGAATATCGAGCATGAAAAACTCTCAAGGATTTTCCCAAATCCTAGAGGGAATATATGATTATTAACCAATGCACCCTCTTTTGATGCATATTTATTTTAAAAAATTGCTGGCACCTTCCTAGGGTTTAAAACTCTCTTTTACAATAAGCATACTCTAGTATTTTTCTACAATTGTTTTGGAAAAGTTCAGCCTTTATTTTCCTAGTTTTATAAAAGTGAGTTGAACCTAATTTACTCATATTATAGTGCACATCTATCTGGACATGTACTCTACATTTTGGTCCTCCTCTTCACAAGAATGGATTTAGTTTGGAGATAACAAATACATGACCAAACATCAACACTTCCAGCTTGATTACTGACATCAACACCATTTGACCATGTAAACCATATCTAAATGTCAAATTTCTAATAGAAAAATTCCCAAGCATATTTTTTATTGAAGGATATGAAGTGTTGGTTATGTCAAGTAGAGTATATACATAGGAGTTGTGGCATGCTACAAGCTTGATTCTGTGTTGAGCACTTAAGAAAAAATGCATATGAGTGGTTTGTTCCTGGGTTTTTATAAGGTTAAGAGTTGGAATTATTTTGAATTATTGCCAAATTAGAGACGATGGAAATCATCTTGTTTCTATCCAATAACAAAGGTTACAAGTTCTGTGTGATGTTACTGATGATGATAGTGAAAGGAAAGTGAATGAATGAGGCGAGATGATGCAACCATAACGAACCAATTGTACTCACATGAACATATGGTTTAAATGAGACTAAGAGGATGCTCTAGGGATCATGCAAGGTTGTGAATCATAGGTAAATTGTATACACAAATATGGATTCAAATTTTATCTTCAAGGAGGATAATCATATCACAAAATTGTAAGTTGCATCCAACTAAGACATTCAACATGAGAAAATTCTCATGCTCATTTGACATGCATATTTTTTATTTTTATTTTNATATATATATATATATATATATATATATATATATATTTGAGGGATATACAAGATGTTAGATAGTTCTAGAATTTGATTGTTTGACAAAATGAGAAAAGGGTTCATTAAGGGGATTCTTCTCCATGAAACTAAAGATAACCAACCTTTTAATGGTCACTACACAAATGAAACCTTCATCACCATCCTTGAGGAGAATGAATTGAAGAATAATGGTTTGGAGTGTGTTACCTTACATTTGCATAAAATGTTTACTTGATGTTTTCAAGAAGGTTCTAGTATTATTTTAAATATTTTGGAAAGTTTGAAGAAGTGAACAATAGTACTAAAGACATAGAATACTAAAGTAAAAACAATAGAAAAAAATTTAGGGCTTAATACACTTACCATGTTTGAAGGCATTCCCCCTTTCTATGGTCATACTCCTTCTCTCGTGTGTGGCCTCAACCCTCTGCTTGGCCTCCCTCAACTCATCCTTTCTATACTTAGCCTCCCTTTGCTCAACTCAGAATCACTAAGCATCCCTGTATTTAGCTCGACCTCCCTCTGCTTGGGATCCCTCTGCTCAACTCAACCTCGCTCAGTCTCCCTCTGCTCCACTCAACCTCCCTCTCCTCAAATCATCCTTATTTTTTGTCGGCTTGACCTCCATCAACTTGGCCACATCTACTCAGGATCCCTCTACCGGCCTCCCTCAACTCGACCTCCCTTTGCTCGGGCTCCCTCTGTCAGTCTCCCTCTTCTCAGCTTGGCCTTGCTTGGCTTGGGCTCCCTCAAATCGAACTCCCTCCACTCAGGATTCCTTTGTTAGCCCTCCTTTGCTCAGCTCAGTCCCTCTACTCTACTCACATGGGAGGTAAGTGTATTTTTTTTGTTTTATGTTTGTCTTTAAATCTTTTGTTTTTTTTAATTATATTTATTTAAATAGTATAATATATTTATATAATGTATTTTTTATTTTATTTTATTTGAAGTATATATATGTATGTATGTATGCATACATATAATGTATTTATACATATATACATATAATGTATGTATATATATAATGTATTTACACACACACACACACACACACACACACACACACACACACACACACACACACACACATATGTGTGTGGGTGTATTTTTATTTATTTTTATTTGATATGTGTGTGTGTGTGTACATACATATACCTATATACTAAATAAATAATTAAAAATAATACATAATATAAATATATTACAATACTTAAATAAATATAATAAGATTTAATTTAAAATACTTATTTATTATAATACTTAAATAAATAAATTTTAGGTTAAAATTAAAAATAAGATTTAATTTGAAAAATTAAATCGATTAAAAAAAGTAATTAATGACGATGTCAGTGATGATGATGCTGAAAACATCAATGCCAATGATAATGATCATCATCATTGTCACCACCATTGTGATCATCGTCATTATTGTCACCATTGTGACAATCATTGTATTCATCATTAACATCACCATCATTCCTAAATAGTTGTCAACCATATCCCTTACCAAAATGTGGGACACACCTTTGTGAGGAGACTCAATTCACAATTTGCAAACAAAGGTTAGAAATGGAAGGCATACTTGAGGGAAAGCTCCGAGTCAAATATTCACAAATGGGTAAGGGTTTTATGGAATAAGTTCTCTAGAAATATAGGGTTGGAGTGATAAGGTTTATGAACTATTCTTTCTAGGGATTATAGAGGTTAAACATTATAGTGATTATTAATTATTTTTGGCATGTGTTAGAGGAGACTAATACCATATATGATAAGTGTTATACATTGTAGGCCTTATTAGGGTTTTATGATTTGGATTATAGTGGTTATGATAAATAAATGTTGAGGGTTACTAGTTAACATTTATAATAGTATTCACTAACATTTTTTAAGTTTTTTAGGGGTAACAGATGATAATTGTTACACATGATAGGCGCAAGGGGTTATATTTTACATGTTATTTGGGTTATGTGTTATAGATATAAGATTATATAGATAGGGGACGGTGATAGGGATTAAGACTCAAGGGTAATGCAGATGGTGGTTTAACATAGTTTATAGATAGGGGCTAAAGTGATGAAGGGTTGAGGCTTAGTGATTAAGGTTATATGTGTTAAGGTTTAAAGGTATTGGTTACATAGGTTAGCATTGACATAGTTTATATGGCTAGATATTATAGAGAAGATATATTAAATGATTTATAAGTATTGTTATTTAGGGATTAAAGAGAAGAATCACTAGCAATTATCAAATTTAAGTGAGATATTTGAAATGTGTTATGGATTTTAAGGGTTAGGGGTTGAAGGTTAAATGATATGAGTGATAAATATTAGGTAGTATGGCTTATGGATAGTAAAAATTAAGGGTTTAAAAATTCTATGTTTTATTTCTTATGATAATAATATATTTAATTGTCAGTATCATGAACTATCAGTAATATGTTTTGAGAGATAGGGGTAATATTGTTAAAGTATTGTAACTTCGGAAGATATTCCAGATTTATTGATTTTATTCCTCCTTCGGGATATGAGTTTGGTCTTGTTAATGTCATTGAAAGAATCAATGTAAACCTCCAGATGTAAGTCGGGTCAATAGTACCCAAGTGTCAATATAATAAATGTTATTTGTGGTATCCAGTTGGACAATTCAACCCAATTAGTTAGAGAAGTTGGCCCTGTTAGGTTAGAGGTCAAATCAACTAAATAATATAAATAGGGAGGCACTCCCATTCATTTGTACTCACTCACTCAAGTTGTTTTTCAAGAGAGAGAAGAACTAGTGCGCTAGAAATAAGTTAGAAGTAGTTGTCTGGGTTTTACACTGCTTTGGTTGAGATCTATACTGAGGAATTTTTACGGGGCTTTCTCCCTTATGGTTTCCTCGAGGAAAATATTTGTGTTATTGTGTTATTATCTTTCTATTCTTGTTGTTCTTTTAGTGATCTTCTAGTGACATTTTTTTTAAAATACCATCTAAGCAAATCAAGAAAAATCAACATGGTATCAAATCCACCCTGAAAGGAAACACTTCATAGTTAGGATTTGTTACCCCAAAGAAATCCATCGACAGATCAACCAGAAAAGAGGGCTCCCTCAACTCACCTCTGTAAGGCACATCTTTCTGTGAAGTAGATCCAAATTCCAAGAAGTTTCAGTTTTGGACCTGTCACTTCTGCCGGGACAAAATAGGGCTTCATTTTTCCTGAGACTCCATCATTAGTCTTAGAAAAAGAAAGATACAGTCTACCTCACCCTAGGTAGGCACATCTTCTCCATCTCTCAACACTACTAGGGTTTCCAACTGATAAATTAGGGTTTCTGCATCAAACCCTAGGTCGTCTAGAAGGAGGTCAGCCATAAAATGTTTGATTCAAATAAGTACTATTCCTTCTTGTTCTATTTGAATTTCTCATTCTATTAAAGATGACAAATAATACCAAGCTAGATGAAAAGCTTGAAGGTGCTGAAAACTTCAAAGCATGGAAGTATAGGATCATGCTCATCTTGCAAGAACATGATCTAGATAAGTTTGTAAAGGAGGAAGTGGTAGAACCAGAAGAAGATGAGGCTAGGTCCAAGAATAAGAAGGATATGCTCATAGCCAAAAGGATCATATCTGACTCCATCAATGACATCTTGATTCCTCAAGTATCCTCAAGGGAAAATCCAAAAGAAATGTTTGATGCTCTGTCCAATCTATTTGAAGGATGAAACATCAATAGGAAGATGACCCTTAGGAATCACATCAAATGTGTAAGAGTTAAAAAATCAAAGACCATGGAGTCCTACTTCTCAATAGTAGCTCAACTCAAGGATTGGTTAGAATCCATTGGTGATACAGTTAAAGAAGAAAAAATTGTGATGACCATCTTAAATAGTCTTCCAAGAGATTGGGAAGCTTTTATCCGAGGAATCTCTTCAATAAGGAAACTAATCAAATTTAGGAAGTTGTGGGAAGAATGTGTCCAAGAATAAGAAAAGATAACAACTAGAGAAGAAAAGCTAAATGAAAATGAGGGTCAAGCCTTGACATCTCATACCAAAGGTAAGAACAAAAGGAAGAGTCGTGACCATCCTCATAAGACTCAAGGGTTCAAGAATTCCAAGAAATACTTCTCAAATTAAGAATGCTTCACTTGTCACAAGTTGGGACACATTTCCATCAAATGTCCCATGAAAGAAGAAAGAGTAAAAAATATGAAAAGATTTCAAGCTCATGCTGCTGAAGATAGTGATCAAAAAGTTGAAGAGGAAGTAAAGAAGGATGAAGACTCCAGTGAAGAATATGTATTGATCTCTTCTCTAACAGGATCAGTCTCACTAGGAAATCATACCTAGCTAGTGGATAGTGGATCCTCCAAGCACATGACAGGTTACAAGGACTCACTCTCATGCCTTATACAAAATGAATCTTCACACAAAGTAATGCTTGGAGATGATTTTGAATATCCCATCCAATGAATGGTAGAAGCATCCTATAAGTTGGACTTTGGAAAGTACATGAAGATGAAGGATGTATTGTATCTACCTGGGCTGAAGAAGAACCTTCTATTAGAATTATTATGCCAATAGATATTCAGGAAATGAGTGCAATTAGATTCTTAATTATTACGCAGTGAAAAGGAATGAATAATACACACTGAACACAACAAATATCATAGGAAACAGACAAGTATTTCTCAGATAATTACAGTATAAAATTCATTACATCCCAACAATATACAATGGTAATACATAAAGGAGAATTTGAATCATGAGAGATGAACTCGAATCTACCAACTCAATCTGATTGCATGTATAACTAGAAGTGTCTAAATCACTATCAGATTTCAACTGACTAAATCCATATGTCTAATCCAGTCTCTCAATTATTTACAATCAATCAAACTATTCTAATTGCATTGGTAGGTGAGAAGTAGGTGAGAAGTAGGTGAGAACTAGCACCTTCCCACATGCAATTATGCATAACTAGTGCTAACTGAATTGAAGGATATCTAACTGAATGTAACTGAAGCATAACTAATCTTAACTAGTTACCAACTGCCAACATCTGAAGTAGGTTGGTTCTGACACTCCTAATGGCTCCTAAAATGTAGGTATTGGTCTAGGAGGTGCCTAAATTGATGCATGCAAGTGAAGTCCATTCCAGTTAGACTCTATCGGTGTTTCCCCACACTCTAGTGACTGGTACATGTGGCTCCATTAGGACAAGTGGACCAAATGTTACTAGTGGACCCAATAATAACTAAATGACTCCTAATTTAGGCAAATATATTCTAATAGACAGTTTGGACAAGGGAGGATTATAAATCCTAACACCCCCCTGAATCCTTACTTTGACAACTATGGGCCCTGGAAACAAGGAAAATAGTCACCCATATACAATCTAAAAGATAAAATATATTCTTAATAAACTGAGAAAATAGGGGAAAACCTCATGGTAACCCCCCCCCACCCTCAAGATAAGCATGAAATAGGAAATACAAGTTAAAAACTTTGAAAAATATTTTGTTGCAATTTGCAGCACTATGCAACAACAAAGCAGTATTTTGGTTCTTATTTATAGCAACATCCTGAATCTATGCAAACCTCTGAATCCAAACTAAATGATTATTTCTGGAGGAATCTTCCTCTTTGAAAGAAGAAGGATATGCTCAACTGAATCAGAAATATAGACAACTACTAGATGAAAACTGGACCCATGTAGAGCAACTGAAATCAATTGATGAGAGAGAAAAGGTGCTTGAGAATTTGAGCCATGTCAGGAAAACCCAAGAAACTAGTATATTTCAGCCTTAAACATCGAACCATGTGAGGTAAAATCATCCCCAAGTGTTAAGAGCTAGTGTCCAGGCGAATGCAAAATGTCTACATCTTTACTAGTTACGTGAGGAGATGAGCATGTGATCAAATATATAGGTAGAGAAGCCTTGGGAATATGGATAGAGAATTATTGAGCTCCATAATATGAAATAGATTCATAAATAACCAATGATTCACAAAATATACTATTATAAAACTCATAATAGGAAACTAACATCAAATCCCCAGCAGCAAGTTTGAAGAAGACTTGCGGTACTTGATTTGTTACACCAAAATTGATGAAACTAGCTACAAGCATGAATGAAGGCTCTTGGAACTTAAAAATTGAACCAAATATCAGATCAGATCCAAATAAGATAATATCAGATCCAAATAAGTTCATATTCTATCTGAGAGTGTGGAATGAAATCAAATCCCCAACAACAATTTTGAAGGAGACTTGCAGTACTTGATTTTTCACACCAAAATTGATGAGAGAAGCTACAAGAATTAATGAAATCTCTTGAATTTTAAAACCTGAAACAAATAAGATCAGATTAGATATAATAAGATCATATCAGATACAAATAATTTCATATCAGATGCAAGAGTGTGCTCCACCGAGATGGTAGATGCACAATTTTCTCCTTCTTCAAAATTTTAAGTATTGGTGCATGCAATCATGTAGGAATTTGTTGGAAGCTCTAGATCAATGAGAGTTAATGTATCACTCCTAAAATATGATATTATTTCCAAAATATCCATGGCATTACTTATTTTCACACCATAAACATCATTATAGATAAAGAAATCAAATTCCTCTTCATATTTTGAAACAATCATCGGTAAACTATGCACAAAATTTAAAATAGAAGAATCACCAGAGAATTTTTTCATAGAATGGAAGGAGAGTTTTCTTCAAAAATAGAGATTTGAATGTTTCTTCTAGATCAGCCATGTGAGAATATGAGATATCAGATATCTCATAACTGTCCTAAGTAGCAGGAGAAGGAGTCACTCCAAGGATACTTTCTTTAATTCGAATTGACTATGTGGAAGATTCTGCTTCTTCTTCATCTTCAACAATTTGCTTTTCTGTAGGAGAGAGAACATAGATTCCATTCTTGAACTCTGCATGCTGGATTTTATCTAAACCTTTCTCAACAAATGGGATTTTAGATTCATCTCCCATATGATTGCTAGGTCCTCCTGATAGAGTGGTAGTGATGAAGGATTCCTTGGAGGAAACCATGTGGTTGGGTTCTCCATAATCTATCAAATAAGCCTTCGACAGAGTGAGGCCTGCCTTCAAGGCATGTAATCTCTCATGTTCTTCAGTCTTCTCTCCATCATCAGACATCTCAAGACCTTGTGGAAGGGAAATATTGTTCTGTACAACAAGAATTTTCAACTGGTTGAGGGTATTCTTCATGCACGAGTATTCTGGATGAAAGCCCCTCAAACAATAGGGACACTTTTTCTTTTCAAACCTTTTATTCTTATTGGGTCCCGAATCTCCTTCAGATGTCTTCTAACTCTCTTTAGGCTTCGAATAAGATTATTTAGGCTCCTTCCCCTTATGACTCCCTTTAGCTTACACTTTGGTAGAGTATGTCACTAGGAGAGCTTGGTTTTTGGAATTTTGGATGACTCCCATCTGGACCAACTTGTCTTGCTCATGTATTAGGGACTCATCAAAGGAATCAAGTGAAAGAATATTCCAATTGGGAATGGAAGCTCTTCTGGAATGGAAGATAATTACAAATACAGAATACTTAGTACCTAGTTTTTTTAGTATGGATAGCACATGATGCTCATCCTTTTTTTCTATTCTGCATTGTCTGCATTGAAGTGCAAGAGCCTTGAATTTTGTACAGAATTTTCACATGGTCTCGAAACTACTAGGATGTAAGGCTATCCACTCGTTCTCCAACATGTGTCCCCAAATATCTTCTTGCTTTCCAAACAAGACTTCAAGCTTCTACCAAGATTCTTTGTGAGTCCTCAAACCTTCAAGGTGAAAGAGGAGGTCTCTATAGATGTGAGTACATAGCTAACCAAAAGCTTCATCTAAGCGATTCAGAAACTTGTTTTTCTTAGCTAGATGATGGGGCTCAACCTCCCTTTGCAGTATTATCCTGAAGTAGCACTTGTTTCGCAAGGATACATGCATATCTTCCCTATGTTAGAATCAGACCTTCCCTCTCGACATGTACACTTTTTCAGGGTCCATCACTCCTGCACCACCACTCTGAATAAAATCAAAGGAAGCAAGGAAATCTTCGTGGGATTTCTTTGGAAACCCAGCTACTTCTAGTGTACAATCGAGAGTAGACAGACTTGAAGATTTCCTAAGATGGCTTAGATACCATATTAGAATTATTGTGCCATTATATCTTCAGGAAATGAGTGCAATCAGATTCATAATTATTATGTAGTTAAAAGGAATGAATAATACACACTGAACAAAACAAATCTCACAAGAAACAGAAAAGTATTGCTCAGATAATTACATTATAAAATTCATTACATCCTAGTAGTATACAATGGTAATACATAAAGGATAATTCGAATCATGAGAGATGAGTTCGAATCTACCAACTCAATCTGACTGCATGTCTAACTAGAAGTGTCTAAATCACTATCTAAGTTCAATTGGCTAACTCCAGATGTCTAATACAGTCTCTCAAGTAGTTACAATCAATCAAACCAATCTAAATCCAGTGGTAGGTGAGAAGTCGGTGAGAACTGGTTCCTTCCCACATGCAACCATCAAGGATAGTTTTAGGGGTGAAATTTAGCCCATGGACTATTTTTCCATTTTTTTCTCCAAAACAAAATTCACCAATTTGGATTTTTTGAAGCCCTTTTTCATGCAGTTTTGATGGGGTAAATTTTTTTCACCCTAAAAATCACTGAATTATTCTATCAACAATATAAAATCCTTAGAAATTGATATATGTTTAGAAAAATATTGCCAAATATTTTATAGTTAACGTTTCAAAAATGCTAATATTCGCCAACATATACACTTTTAAATAAGTCCGGTTCCTTAAAATTATCCCTAGCAGCCATGCATAACTGGTGTTAACTGAACTAGAGGATATCTAACTGAATGTAACTAAAGTATAACTAATCTTAACTAGTTACCAACTACCAACAACTGAAGGAGGTTGATGTCGTCACTCCCAGTGGCTCCTAAAATGTAGGGGTTGGTCTAGGAGGTGCCTAAAATGATGCATGCAAGTGTAGTCAGTTCTAGTTATCCTCTATCGATGCTCCCAACACTCTAGTGACTGGTACACATGGCCCAGTTAGGCCAAGTGGACCCAATGGTACTAGTGGACCCAATAATAACTAAATGACTCCTAAGTTAGGAAAATATAATCTAATCGACAATTTGGACAAGGGATGATTATAAATCCCAACATTCTATTTCATCCTTAGATAAGAAAGGCTTTAGAATTTCCTTTATAGATGGAAGAGTCCTCATGTGCCAAAAAGGAAAACCCATAGATGATGTAGTAGAAATTGGAATTGAAGAAGGAGGACTCTACAAATTAAAGGGACATGCAGATTCATCATTAGGAATGAGTACCATAAATCCATGTGAGCTATGGCATAGAAGGCTTGCTCATATTCACTACAAATCTCTACCAATTGTAAGAAAGGTTGTGACTGGTCTACCAGAAATTCAGATAGAACGTGAAGGAGTGTGCAAAGGATGTGTTAAAGGAAATAATACTAAGAATCCTTATCTAAAAAGTGATAGTAAAGAAAAGGGATCTTAGATATTATCCATTCATGTATATGCGGTCCAATGCAAACCACTTCATTAAGAGGGTATGTTTATTATGCTTCTTTTATTGATGACTACTCCTGCAAGTCTTGGATATACTTCTTGAAAAATAAGGATGAAGTGTTTGAAAGGTTCAAGGAATTTAAGGCTCTGGTAGAAAACCTCTTGGAAAATAAAATAAATATATCGAGGTCAGATAATAGAGGAGAGTTCACATCAAATGAATTCAAGTATTTATGCAAGGAATATGGGATTAAGAGGGAGCTCATTATTCCCTATAATCCACAACAAAATGGTGTGGGAAAGAAATAATAGATCTATCATGGAAGCTATGAAATATATGAAACATAATCAATATATTTCTATGTACCTATGGGAAGAAGCATATAGAACAACAATATATGTACATAATAGAATCTCCCACAGTTCCCTTGGGAACAAAACTAGAGAATAAATGTTCTCCATAGAAAAGCGTGAAGTAAGTCAGCTAAAGATATTTGGTTGTCCTGTGTACATTCACATTCCCAAGGAGAAAAGATCAAAGTTAGATCCTTTAGAAAAGAAGGGATTGTTCATAGGATATAGTGAGAAATCAAAATCTTATCAGATCTATATCCCAGGATCCCACCAAATTGAACTTAGAGGAGATGTCAGATTTGACTAGGATACAACCTTTAGAAAGTCAAAGAAAGATAAGGAATATTAAGAGGAGCATGAAACTCCCAAAGATGCAAAAATTCCTAAACCAGTTAGGAATGAAGAAGAAGATAAGATGCTTGAGGATCATGATAAGAAAGAACCTCAGTTAACGGAAGAATTACTCTGTAAAATGATTTCTTGAAAGAGAAAACCTTCCTAGGATCATGAAGTAATCAAAGAACCAAAAAGAATGCTGTCCTAGAAGGAACCATTAGAGAAAGAAAAAAGCCAAAGTCATCCCCCAGTTATATAGATTTAATGAGTGATCTAGTCGATAAAGAACCAATGTGTTTTGAAGAAGCAACAAAGCAGAAGGAATGGGTTGATGCAATGATCAAGGAATACCAATCCATCATAAAAAATGATGTATGGGAAATAGTACCAAGAACAAAAGACAAGTCAGTGGTATCCTCGAAATGGATCTTCAAAACAAAGAACTCAACAGATGTTAGTATAGGAAAGTACAAGGCAATATTTGTAGCTCGCAAGTTCTCCCAGAAAGAAGAAATTGACTATGAAAAGACTATTGCTCCAGTAGCTAGGTAAACTTCAATTAGAATTGTCCTTTCCTTGGCATCCAACATGAAGTGGCAGTTACACCAGATGGATGTAAATACAACTTTTCTAAATGGCTTGATATAAGAAATAGTTTATATCAAACAACCACAAGGTTTCGAGACTGACGATTGGGAATCTTATGTATGTAAGCTCAAGTAAGCATTGTATGGACTAAAGAAAGTTCCCAGAGCATGGCATGGAAGAATCGATGGATTCCTAGTGAGTTTAGGATTTAATAAGAGTAAAGAAGATTATAACCTCTAATATAAGATTGAAGGTGATGGGATTATGATACTACTACTATATGTGGATGATTTATCCTTGACAGGAGACGATAAGCCCATCAATGAATTTAAGAAGAAGCTCATTGTAGAATTTAATATGCAAGACCTTGGAATGATGCACTACTTTCTAGATCTTGAAGTATGGAAATATCCAGGCGAGATTTTCCTCAACCAAGGAAAAAATACAGTAGAAATCCTAAAAATATTTGGGATGATAGACTGCAAGGATATGACTACTCCGATGAAAAAAAAATTAAAACTATTGAATGATGATACTTCGGAAGCGGTAGATGCCACCTTGTATAGACAAATTGTTTGTTTACTGATGTACTTAATCAATACAAGACTAGATCTATGTTTTTCTGTAAACACGCTAAGTCAGTATATGGTGAATCCCATACATATTCACCTGATAGGAGAAAAACATGTGATGAGGTATCTACAGGGAACTTTAGATTATGGGATTAAATATGCATCGAATGGTAAGATCATATTGTACGGGTTCGTAGACTCAGATTGGGAAGAAAGTGCTAAATATAGAAATATATCTTCAGGATGTTGTTTTAGTTTGGGATCAGGCATGATCTCATGGTTCAGTAGAAAGAAGACTAGTATTGTACTTAGCACAGCGGAAGTCGAATACATTACAACATGTTTAGCTTGTAGCAAAGCAATATGGCTTCAAAATATGTTGGAAGGATGATTTGACATAGAGATAGATGTTAATGATATCTTTTGTGACAATCACAATTGTATCAAGATGATAGAAAACTTGGTGTTTCATGATAAGTTAAAGCATATTGAAGCTAGATATCATTTCATTCGGGACATGGTTCAGAAAGGAGTTGAAAAGCTCAAGTATGTACCTACAGAGGAACAAGTGGAAGATGTATTGACTAAGCCTCTGGCTCGATTAAAGTTTGAATACTTTTGAGATAAGCTTGGTGTAGTCCAAAAGGACCTCTCTCGAAAGACGGAGTGACGATAGATGGAAGAAGGATGCAATGGTGTTAGCTCAGTCTAGAGTAGGGTAAGTCTGGCTAGGACAGTTGGCCTGAAAGGGTTAGTTAGATGAGGCCTTTTGATCCTAAGGGAATTAGTATGTTTGTCTAGATTAGTTTAACCCAAGTGATTTTGTAAGCCAGGAAAAAGCTTGTTGGTCCCCAGGGAGATCCATCTGTCTAACTAGGCTTGTTGGATCAAAAGGGTTAGTAAGTTAGACAAAATTCCCGGATGGATCTACCTGAGAACTCACTGTGATGCTGCTCCAAGATAGTTAGAGGGAAATATGTGTGCTTCATTATTGTTATACTGATGATATCTGAGATGATAGTAACAGTATTTCTATACTTTTGACTGTTAAGATGTTTTTTTGGTTCAATATTGTTATATTGATGATTGTTGAGATGTTTGGTTCAATATTGTTATACTGATGATAGTTACAGTATTTATATTATTTTGATTGTTGAGATGTTTGTTTGGTTCAGTATTATTATAATAATCATTACTGATATGTTTGGTTCAAATGATTGTTGAGATGATTGTTGAGATAGCTTCAATATTTCTATACTGATGTAGTAGGTTCAGTATTCTCATACTGATGATTGTTGATTGATGATATGATTGATAGTTGCATTATTCTTATACTGATGTTGTAGGTTCAGTATTATCATACTGAAGATTGTTGAGATTACTGATGATGAGTTTGTTTCAGTATTTTGATGGTTGATGTTGATGGCGATGTTGATGTTCCAACATCCTATGTTGGCGATGCAGATGATGATATATCATTACAGATGGTTTTTTTAACACTGACATGTTAATGATGTTGTTGTTGTTCCATTATTTACATACTGATGATGCAGATGATGATGTTTCAATATTTACATATTGATGATACAGATGATGATGTTTCAGTATCTATTGCAGATGATGATGGTTCAGTGTTTACACATTGATGTTGGAAAAACTTGATGTGGCAGAAGATGACTTAGTATTCACGTAATGATGCTTTAGAAGATGATCCATAAGATGTGATGATGATTCAGTATTCACATACTGATGCTATAGAAGATGATCCAGAAGATGATTCAATATTCATATACTGATGTGACAAACGATGATTCAGTATTCACATACTGATGCTACAGAAGATGATCCAGAAGATGATTGATCACAGACAAAAGATGATTCAGTATTCACATACTGATACTGCAGAAGATGATCCAATTGATATCGATGATGAAGATGTATGATGATGTTCCAAAACTTCCTATGACATATAGAGTCTCACCAGTCAATTGTATAGTTGTAATAGTAGAAGTTGTTACTATGGTTGAATACCTTCCTAGTTAAGAGCCAGTGTTAAAGTATTGTAACTTTGGAAGATATTCCAGATGTATTGATTGTATTCCTCCTTCAGGAGATGAGTTTGGTATTATTATTTTCATTAAAAGAATCAATGTAAACCTCCAGATGTAAGTCAGGTCAATAGTATCCAAGTGCCAATATAATAAATGTTATTTGTGGTGTCCAGTTGTACAAGTCGGCCCAGTCAGTTAGAGAAGTCGGACCTGTTAGGTTAAAGGTCAATTAAACTGAAGAATATAAATAGGGAGGGACTCCCCTTCATTTGTACTCACTCACTCAAGTTTTTTTGCAAGAGAGAGAAGAACCAGTGCGCTAGAAAGAAGTTAGAATCAATTGTCTGGGTTTTACACTGCTCTGGTTGAGATCGATATCAAGGAAGTTTTGCGAGGTTTTCTCTCTTGTGGTTTCTTGATGAAAATCTTTGTGTTCTTGTGTTCTTGTGTTCTTATGTTTCTGTGCCTGTTGTTCTTTCCGTGATCTTCTAGTGACAATTTGTTTTAAGATATCATCTAAGCAAATCAAGAAAACTTAACAAGAATGTTACACGTGAGAGGTAATAGGAAATATACGAGTGGTAGAGGTTAGGAGTTATATGTATTAAAGGATTATAATGGTAAATGATTAAGTATTATGGATTTTAGAATTTATGGAGTACAATAGTTAGGGGTTAACTATTTAAAAGCTTAGGGGTTGTATTAGTTAGTTGCTATAGCTGTTAAGGGTTAGGAATGGTAGAGGTTAGTGTTATCCCTAAAGTTGGACCTAGACTACGGGATCCAAGCTTAAGGAAATCTTAGTTTGAAATTGATCAAATCAAATTAAATCAAAGTCAAAATATAAGCTGATATCAAACAAAGCTAATAGAAACTTACAGTACTATGGGGTATTAGGCTGATAACATATGTTTGTACAGTTTTCAGGTATGAGATCATAATATCACAGATATATACAGCTGGTATATGTCACATAGAATTGGATACAAGTATTCACAAGAAAATCAGAGTGTATGACAGGCTGGTAAAACAGTGAGGGTTGGAAAGCAAATCATAAAGATCAGATAACATAAACATTCAGAACAACATTCAATACAAAGGATTCTATGATCCTGATAATATAAAGTGAAACTGTGACTGTGTATGAATAATAAAGATAATTGTTTCTTCAAATAAGAATTACAATAATGGATTGTGAATGACCATATATGTAAAAGAATTACCAAAGAAAACAGCTCATGTAGTACAGAAACAAATCATCATTATATTTCATTCAAAGCTAGAACCTGTTGAAGCTGCAAAGACATTATGCTATACAAAGGTGTTTACAATTTGTCCAGCATCCTTCCCAAAAGCTGCCAACCTCCTTCACGAGCCCTTTGGCTGGTACCCCCTTTTTTGTTCTTAGAAAAGCTGGGCATTTATAGCCTTTTACAATGAAGGATCAGATCCTATAAAAGAGGATCGAATCATCCTAAAATAGCTTAGATAAACTAATCAACGAAATAATAGGATAAATCCTACATAAAAGGAAATCAAACAATATATTTAATTGGAGTCTTTGACAGCTGCAAAAAGACTCTCTGCATCAAATGTTCGGTCAAATGTTGGAGTATCCATGCTGATGTTGAATCTGACATAACAGAATTTGATAAAAGACTCTCTGCATCAAATGTTCGGTCTAAAGCAACATAAGTCTTGCAATCAGCAGGTTTCGAAGGCAATTTCACAGTTTTTTTGACCATTCAGTCCAGGAGATTGATCTAGAACTTGATGGTCTGAAGTTGCACAATTTTCCAGATCTGGGAGTACCAATCTTTTTCGTGGCTGGCTTCCACTTTTTAAACTGGTGTTAAGAGATTTTCCAGGAGCACTACCTCGAACTGTGGATTTAATTTCATTGGAGATGCTTGTGTCAGGCCCCTGAGAAAAAGCTGTTCGGTTCAATCCCTGCAGTAGCAAAAACACCATCCTCAAACTCGAACTCCAGAGCATGTATTGTGCATGCGATATTCAGGAATTCTCCTTTATTACTTCATGTAAGCCCCAACCACCTTCTGATGTTTGGCATTCCCATGCATAGCCGTGGCTAACTGCAACAATTTGATGGGCAGTTTTTAAACCAGCCATGAAAATATTCACGCAGTGTTATCTTGAACAGAGCATTTCATACTATGGCTGAATGCTGAAGCAAACGGTGTTGAAACTGAAAATGCAGGTAGGAATATATACCATATATTATAACCTTGAAATTACACGCTCTAGGGTTTTGCAAAGTAACCCTAATTTTCTGAATATTCACAAAATACTGCTCTTAACTAGGAAACTCTGTTAATCAACAAACCCTCAAAATGTATATCCTGTACAAGAGATTTTATAGAGATGCATAATCTTCAC
>LPNX010801549.1:758792-780340 GCA_001517045.1 Pseudotsuga menziesii | reverse complement strand
CACGATAACCCATTAGCATTCATTGCATGAACGGTTACATTGGTGAAAAGACACCACCTGTATCCTTTATTATGCTTCCGTATTGAGTCATCATTTTATGGTATAGAGCATTAAGACATAAGAATACCGAAGGTTCATGNCAAAAACAATCTGACATTTGAACTGCTTAAAGATTCCATATAATCAACAAATGGATCAATGAAACTATAAGGAATTACCTTTTGCTGAAGATCAAAACATCTTTGTATATCCTCTTCCTCATAATGGCTGCCACTTTCAGCTAGCTGCAAATTGAATTGTACATATGGCTGCTCAATGTCTTCTACAGATTCAGGATGATTGATTTCTATACAATGCTGTTGCTCACCAAAATTTGATTCAGAGTTTTCATACATCTGTTGGCTGCTCCTCAAATCAACAGGGGCTAATGTAGGGATCTGCTCTGTTTCATCTGGATACTCATCATAGATTGGGATATCTTCAGAATGAATCAGCTGATGCTGATCCAAATCTAGAACTTTAATGTCTTCTCCTGGGGGTTCCACCGATATGTTAATGTCTTCATCGTACAATGGAGCATTCTGATCAATTTCTAAAGACAAAGATTTCTGTTCTATGATGCTCTCATCAGAATTTTGAAAAATTTCTTCTTGTGAAACAAAATTAGAGGAAGATAATGAATCTTCTTCTTTCTTTATATCATAACCATCGGCTTCATCCTCTCTACTGGAAAAATTTGCTTCTAAACTCTGCATAGATAATGCATATCCCCTACAACAATCCTCAAAAATACATTCATCTGGGTATATCCTCTTATAATATGAATTAAAGACATCATGAAAATCTTTCAAAGAGGAAATACTGGAAGGAGGAAGATTTACGAACCATTGTTGTCTCGCAGGACCATCTAATGAATACCTAAACATTTTCATCAATACATCTTCATGATGTATACCCAGCTGATCCATGTATTGATGAAATTTAATTACATGATGTGCCGGATTATCATCATCATTTTCTTTGAATCGGGGAAGAAAATCTCCCCATTCATCCATGGTAGGTACTTCATGTGGAAAGCCAGGAATATCTGAGAAATTGAACGGAGCCAATATCTGTGCAATCATGGCTTCAAGACGCCTACACATCTTGTAAAATCACCTCTGGATTCTTCAAATATGGAGTCACCCGGTGAACCAATCTGTAGTCTAACTAATGCCCTGCTCCTGTCCACCGTCAAGAGCTGGGCCTGATCTTTGTCATTCTTTCCCGGGGAAGATTATATTCACTCCTCCGTCCCCGGCAACGGCGCCAGAAGATGTTATCCCTAAAGTTGGACCTAGACTACGGGATCCAAGCTTAAGGAAATCTTAGTTTGAAATTGATCAAATCAAATTAAATCAAAGTCAAAATATAAGCTGATATCAAACAAAGCTAATAGAAACTTACAGTACTATGGGGTATTAGGCTGATAACATATGTTTGTACAGTTTTCAGGTATGAGATCATAATATCACAGATATATACAGCTGGTATATTTCACAGAGAATTGGATACAAGTATTCACAAGAAAATCAGAGTGTATGACAGGCTGGTAAAACAGTGAGGGTTGGAAAGCAAATCATAAAGATCAGATAACATAAACATTCAGAACAGCATTCAATACAAAGGATTCTATGATCCTGATAATATAAAGTGAAACTGTGACTGTGTATGAATAATAAAGATAACTGTTTCTTCAAATAAGAATTACAATAATGGATTGTGAATGACCATATATGTAAAAGAATTACCAAAGAAAACAGCTCATGTAGTATAGAAACAAATCATCATTATATTTCATTCAAAGCTAGAACCTGTTGAAGCTGCAAAGACATTATGCTATACAAAGGTGTTTACAATTTGTCCAGCATCCTTCCCAAAAGCTGCCAACCTCCTTCACGAGCCCTCTGGCTGGTACCCCCTTTTTTGTTCTTAGAAAAGCTGGGAATTTATAGCCTTTTACAATGAAGGATCAGATCCTATAAAAGAGGATCGAATCATCCTAAAATAGATTAGATAAACTAATCAACGAAATAATAGGATAAATCCTACATAAAAGGAAATCAAACAATATATTTAATTGGAGTCTTTGACAGCTGCAAAAACATTCAACCTCCTTCAATGAGATGACAAGGTAAAAAATCTTCAAAGGATGAAAGATAAAGCCTAAAACTGCCACCTGGAAAGAACATATCAGTCTTTGCTAAAAACGAGTAACAAAATTTATTTGTTCATCTTGGCTGGAAAACTATGACTAAATAGGAATCGAATCCTTTACTGGCTACATAACATCTGGAACCAATTGCTCCTTGAAATATGGGATTGATCTCTTCATGTGATGATTTCCTTGCCACCTATGATCCTTTAGTACTCTGTCATCTTGCTCCTTCACCATTTTCTCATTTTCTAATTGCAGTTTCTCCATCTTTATCTTTCGTAGTTGATCTGTCAGAAGCTTGATTTCTTCTCCTAAACCCGCAGCAAGAGCCTTTAGTACATTTAACCTTGAGACAATCTTATCTTCTCTTGCAATAACTTCTCTGAATGCATGTTTCAGTTTCTTCATTTGTTGTGCTTGGTTTAGAAGGCGGCGTTTAAACTCTTCCATTATTTTCCTCAGCATAAACTCAAATAGTGAGGGAACTTCTTCATTCTGTTTGTCACCAAGTATAGCACCTACAAGAGTTAAAAGGGACTGGGACGATGCGTTATCAAGGCAATTCAACATTCCAGAACTCTCTACAGCTTGAAGGTCTGGATAGCGCATCGCTTTTACTTGAAGAACCTCTCGAAATTTTTTCCCAATGTGTTGTATCCATGCTGATGTTGAATCTGACATAACGGAATTTGATAAAAGACTCTCTACATCAAATGTTCGGTCTAAAGCAACATAAGTCTTGCAATCAGCAGGTTTCGAAGGCAATTTCACATTTTTTTTGACCATTCAGTCCAGGAGATTGATCTAGAACTTGATGGTCTGAAGTTGCACAATTTTCCAGATCTGGGAGTACCAATATTTTTCGTGGCTGGCTTCCACTTTTTAAATTGGTGTTAAGAGATTTTCCAGGAGCACTACCTCGAACTGTGGATTTAATTTCATTGGAGATGCTTGTGTCAGGCCCCTGAGAAAAAGCTGTTCGGTTCAATCCCTGCAGTAGCAAAAACACCATCCTCAAACTCGAACTCCAGAGCATGTATTGTGCATGCGATATTCAGGAATTCTCCTTTATTACTTCATGTAAGCCCCAACCACCTTCTGATGTTTGGCATTCCCATGCATAGCCGTGGCTAACTGCAACAATTTGATGGGCAGTTTTTAAACCATCCATGAAAATATTCACGCAGTGTTATCTTGAACAGAGCATTTCATACTATGGCTGAATGCTGAAGCAAACGGTGTTGAAACTGAAAATGCAGGTAGGAATATATACCATATATTATAACCTTGAAATTACACGCTCTAGGGTTTTGCAAAGTAACCCTAATTTTCTGAATATTCACAAAATACTGCTCTTAACCAGGAAACTCTGTCAATCAACAAACCCTCAAAATGTATATCCTGTACAAGAGATTTTATAGAGCTGCATAATCTTCACGCTGTAACACGAACCCAGCACTGCTGTAAATGCATATAAGCAAATGAATTTATTCCCATCTTAACCCTGCAAACTCTAGGGTTCGAACTTAAACCAAAATATCCTGAACATAATATAACACAGCTCGTGAAGGTGAACTATGAATAAAACCAGCGCTCTCCTACCTCTTTTCAGCAGCCAAATGAAACATGAATTGGGGGAAAACTAAGTGTTTCGCTGTTTTTTGCCATGATAACCCATTAGCATTCATTGCATGAACGGTTACATTGGTGAAAAGACACCACCTGTATCCTTTATTATGCTTCCGTATTGAGTCATCATTTTATGTTATAGAGCATTAAGACATAAGAATACCGAAAGTTCATGCTCAAAGCATATATTCAATACTATGATCAAAGCTTATATCAATCAAAAGTTTCGTATCATAAACCATAAACCTTTCCAAAACATACCATATATCTATTATACCATCAAAACGCCAGATGCTGCAAGCTCTCAATAAGCTGCCAGTTTAGGAATTTCGCTGCCAGTTTGCAAAATCTACCATGTAACGCATAATTCTTTACACATACATAGGTTTTTTATTTGCTGAATGAAACTTTAATGATTTAAGGTATCTAAAGGAATGATAAAGGCTAACAAACAATCATAACACTCAAAACAAGCTGGAATTTAAAACAAGAAAAACCAATGTAAAGCAAAAATTTAAAAATAAACAGGTGAAAAATCCTAGAGAAATTATAGAAATCAATGCAATTTGAATTAAAGTAAACAACACACAATATTAAAAAAAAATCAAAACATTTCATATATGATGATAGAGACACAATTGGATATGTACCTTACTGATTTCTATTATATTGCAACTTTCATAGATCAGATGTCATTCTCTATGGTTTTAATATGGTCTATTCTTTCCCATTGAAAATATGTTTTTCAATACTTTGATAACTATCACTCTTAGTGAGAAATGCCTATACTAATCAAACACCTTTTTTCCTAAAGTTTTTGAACATTTAGATTTCGTCTTAGGACCACAAATTGGACATGCAATCGTTCCCTTTGTTTGAAGAGATACCTTATATTAATTAACTCTATCAATTATTATAATTATATGTCAAGAATTGATTATTTAAAAATAATGCATGATTAATATATGAACTTCATAAGATTAAATACTATTAAAGTGGACGTTATAATTACATAACACAAAAATGTGTTATCCCAAGGGCATCATGAATTGTCCATACAAGCATTGCATGGAATTGAAATTGCCTTTGTTGTATTTGTATAGAGACATCGTACCTAGTGATCCCATTCCATAGCTTTAGTAGCTCATGAATAGGAGGATCGATATATACATTCATATATTTAACTTGGTACTTAACTAAATGATTCGAACATATACAATAAATAATTATTACAACCATTTTAGATATATAAATAATATCTATGAGTAAATGAAAAAAAACATATGACAATTTGCAACAAATACGACAAATGATACGTTGCAGAAACAACCAACTAGAATAATCATCATATGGCATGCCATGCACATACCTCCTAGATTCCAACATTGCTACAATGCCATTGATATTCTTATTCATTTGAATCAACAGTTGTATCATTATATGTTTCAAAATATCTAATATCATTGAAAGGATAGCTCATGTCAACATCATCATTAATGCCATTTTCAGTTATATATTCATCATCAATATCATCACTGACTACGCCATTGTCTGCTACATAATTTGGATGATTATCCTCTTGATCAGATTCTTCATCTGACACATCTACGTCGATGAACAACTACTCCTAATCTACATCACCTTATTCTTCAACATTTTCTTCTTCCTCTGCATTATACTTGATCGGTCTTCCTCTTGATCATATCTAACAATGTATGACCAACCTACTTTACCTAGAACATCTGAGTAAAAGACCTACTCACATTTAATTGGAAAAACATAAGGCTCTATACATGGTTCAAGTGCCCTTGTATTGACCATGGAAAATCCATTGGCATGCTCAATAATATTTCTTTTGGGATCACATTCATTCATTCGTATCATGTACCATTTGACCTCAAACATAACTATTTTAAAGGAATTAAAGTCACACTTAGTTATATATTTCAAATAACCATAGTACCTATTTTGAAATACTTTTGGATGCTTGTCACTTCTAGAAGAAACATTAGTGACTTGAAAAAATGCAGTTATCCCACAATCGAATGTTTTCTTCTTGCCATCCAACTTTTTTATGCGAAATTTACAACCATTACACCACATATCCTTGTCGTGTATCAACTGCATCATACCCAACTTGGAAAATAAATATATAAGAAGAAATAAATGAAATAAATACATTGATATAATGGGAAACAACGAAAAAATGAGTAGGGATTTTTATCTTTAAACCATATGATAAATCAATTTCCCTTTGCATAAGTTCACCGAGATATTCTTCTCGATAATGATGCACTGTTTTAATCAAATTACTAACCCCCTCCCATGATAAGGTACCATAGAATTTTGTACATTGTTATATAAATTCCTCCATCCAATCAAGATTGTTTGCAATGTATAAATGTAGTGCATCCCACATGCGACCAACTATATGAAAAAAATAACAATTAAGAATTGTAAATTAGCTATCATTCAAGGAAATTAATTTACCTTAAAATAATAATGGAATATTAAAAATTACATGAGTATTATATATATATATATATTCTACCTTTCCCCAACAAGACCTCCCCTTCAAATTTCTTGATGGAGTTGACATGCCAAATGCGAGGAATATTGATTTTTTTTCTAAATTTGGAAGATGCTAACTAATGTACACCATGGATTGATATACCATCTAGGCCTACACCATAGAACACTTAGGACATTCTCTTTGTCTTACAAAATCCTTCAATGGCTTCAAATTCCTTTCCATCATCCACATTGACCTTGAGTGTATAATTCCACACAATTCAATCTCGTCAACTTGGTATATCAGATAGTTTTCTTGTGCATTGAAAAATTCTGGAGGTAAATTCTTTTGCATTTCACACATTAGACAAGGAATTTCTCTCTTCCAATACCTAATATCTTCTTTATGGATTTCTTTAGATGAAATCCACCTACAAATGATGTAAGAAAATAATAGTGATCAATAAGATTGAGGCATATATAATAAAGTTCCAAGTTGTAAAACACAATATGTCAATAACATATGCAACAAAGAGAACACACATTTTCATGCATATAAATTGTTACTTACCTCATGTATTTACCAAGATCGTATATAACTTGTTTTATGTTGTTGTCAAAGCTATCTGGGAGAGATAGAGGAAGAACGTATTGTAGCAAAAAGAAAATCATTATTTAATGTTTCCAAATAAGAGACAACAATTACTAAAAATATGTACTAAATGTAAATTATATACATAAATAATTACCTTTTAGAATGTATGCTAGTCATGAGTTTTAACACCACCAAAATCACCTTTTTCGTTAAGATATTTTGTATGTTCGACAAAAATCCCGTCGGAAACCTTATTTTCTGAATGATCTCTTTTATAGCATTGCTTTGTTGCTCTATCAATAACCATGGAAGACTAATATTTCGATCCCCATCTCCAGCATTGGAAATAACTACACTTTGCAATACGTGATTGGCTTTTGCAATGTCACAACAAATTTTTCCAATTTTATCTTTGTCGCTCCTTCCATCTAATATCTGCCATATCATTTATGTTACATTCTTCCCGATATGCATTCTATCGAACAAATGACATATTTGTAGGTGCTTGTAGTAATGCAACCTACTGAATTGTATGGGATAAATTTTCATTCCTCGTGGAATCCCATTCATGCCTTAAAGACATTCATTAAACATAAACAAAAACACATTAACAATAATTCATGACACCCCCAGTATAGAAAATTCGGTAAAAATATAAAATTCATAATATTACATGTTTATATATGCTACATATACAATTTTCTTACCTCGACAATTTCTATTATATTCCAACTTCCATAGGTGAGGTGTCATTCTTCATGGTTTCATTCCATTCTCTTCTTTACCATTGAATTTTGTTTTCTCTGTAGTTCGATACCTATGATTCCTAGGGAGGAAGTGCGTGTACTCATCAAACACCTCCTTTGATAAAATTATTGAATGACGAGATTTTATCCTAGGACCACATACTGGACATGCAAATTTTCCCTTTGTTTGAAGACATGCAAGATATCTGTATTAATGTTATAGCATCAATTTTTTTTTTTTAATGCATGATATTTACCTTAAAAACATATAATTTTAACGACATGCAATAAAAAGTTACATACCACAAAAATGTGTTAACCCAGGAGCGTCATGAATTGTCCATGCAAGTATTCCATGGAACTCAAATTGTTTCTTCCCTATTGGTCTAGAGATTTCATGCATAGTGAGGACAGCCCATAACTTCAATATCTCATCAATAAGAGGCTCAATATATACATTCATATATTTAACTTGGTACTTACCTAATTGATCATACAACATACAATGATATTTATTTATGTGTCCCACTATATAAAAGGTGTTCTCATGCAGCAATTAAACAAAGAAATTAATGAAATAATATAATTACTTTCAAAAAATACTTGGAATAATCATTGCCAACATTGTGTCCTCTCTATTTATCGACATCCAAGGAGGAAGGTTATTGTTTATGAAGAAAACAGGCCACACTGAGTAAGTAGAATGAATCTCTCCAAAAGTATTGAAACCATCAGATGCTAATGAAAGTCTAACATTACGAGGTTCATCTTTAAAAATTTGCCATTTTTATTCGATGTTATTCAACGCAGAACCATCTGTAGGAATTCGAATAACACCATGTTCACTTGTGTTCTTTGCATGGAAATCCATAAAATGTGCTATACTTTGGCACGTGAATAGTTGTTGGAAATGTGGAATTATGAGAATATAACGAAGAACTTTGCGAGGCACCTTTTTTGTTACTTGATCAGTTTGATATCTACTAATTTCAAATTATGGGAATTTTTTTTCTTCTGATGCATACTGTCCATAATATATAATATGATCATTAAGACATGCATCAATAGCTTGATACTCCATTCCAATTTCTTTCATAATCAAGAATACCTCTCGACATGTGCATGGTAAATTATTTGATGGTGGTAATAGAAATTCACCCAATAATCTGAAACATTGACAAAAAAATGAAATATAAACAATATAAGTCACAAATATTGCATATCCCTAATTTACAAATTAATTAACACTAAAAATAGAGGAAAATAGTCAATTACATACCCTAGGAGCTGTGTGAAACAAGTGTTTGATAAACCATTGAAAACCTTAAAGTTCACCAACAACAACATAGCAGATAAAATATTTGTTGTTGAACCTTCATAATGAGGTTCTTGGGACTTCTCGAGTAGAGGAACATCATGAATATCATGGAGGTTGTCCTCATGATCCAACGGATCAAATGTGTCTTGGAGCAATCTATTTATCTCATATTCTCCATTTGTATCAATAACACCATCTTCATCCATAGGATCATTAAGAACTCGATCTTCAATATTCTGATCTCCATGTTCCTCACCCTGTAAATTAATATTTCTACAATATGTAGAAAATATCTCTATGACGGTCGACATTTAGGGGTCATTGTCTTTATATTTACAAACAATGTAATAACATTAGTGTATAATATACAACACATATATTTAAATGATACAACATTTTGTGAATACATGATCAGTACTATTACAAGAAGTACATTATGTAATGAATAACGTCTTACCAAGGGACGATATTCATACCCACCTTCAACTTGCCCCTTCAGCTCCTTGCAATGTTTTTCAGTTTTTGTTATTAAAATTCTTTCTGTTCGCAAACCTCTGCAATCATTGCAAGGGAAATAACACTTTCCATCACCCTTCGCCTCCAATGTTGTCTTAAACTCAGCATACCTCTTATTATTTTCTTCCCAAGTATATTTATTTGGAATTCTAATAGCCTATAAGAACAAAAAAAACTCAATCAATATATAAGTAAATTGACTAGAGTATATATAAATTAAAGGAGATGGAAAATTAAAGGACGTGACATGGAAAGTGAAAAATATAATTAGTAAATGTCCCTCCATATATATGGTCTTTAAAAATAAATCATGTACCTATCAAATTCTAAGCGACAAATCTATATAAGCATTAGTATTGAGGATAAAATGAATAGTTGACTCACTTTATGTATGACCCTACACATTAAAGGAGACAAATAATTTAAAAATACTAACCTGGAAACTAAAGGAGATAAAAAATTCGATGTGTTAAACCAGTATCAGACTCTTGAAATCACATAACGAACAATAAACAAAAAAATTGTTGTAACTATAGCAAATAATTTATGGAAATGTCTGAAGAACATGTACTTATAGATCAATGAGCGTTGCAGTTCTGGAGAAAATGCACAACGATCAAATTTCAAAAATAACAAAAATTCAATGATTGTTACTATGATAACAGTTGACGTTGAACGTGCTAAGTTTATCATCGCTATAGCGACAAAATTTTACTTATATCGCTATAGAGACCTATTATCGGGGGCCAAAACATTTTCTTTTCAATATTTTTATTTGTTTATCTACGAAATTCTTGATTTTAACTTATTTGTGGAAATATTTCATGGAACTTTTGAGCCATATGTACCAGTGTACCCATTTGGAGAAAATGACACAGAAATTTGACTGTAGGTGTTCTGAAAACTTGCAAAATAAATTCAATACAAATTCGAACCAATGAGAAAGGATAGAGGTAAACATAGATTCCAAAATCATCAAAATATGGTAGTATGATAAAATAAAGAAACTTCCCTTTGTAAGGATACAAGGGAACCTTAACAGCTAGATGTAAAAAAAAATAAAGTTGCTTCCTCATGTTAATTAACAAGACCTTACATATATATATTCTTGTCAATCATGTTAATCACCACACATAAATATTCAGGAAAGTCTCAAAGGAAGTTCATTTGATTCATCGACAAGCTAGGTTTCATCTTGCAAAAAGTGCATGGCACACATGATTTCCAGATAGAAACAAGAAAAAATTTACAAACATAAGTTATCTTTTGCAGACAAGAATAACATAGTAGTTTATGCATATCTCATCTAACTAATATTACCTTACATAATTAATTATTGCATTAGATTTACTAATGTAGAAACTTAAAATTCTAATTGTTTAATTGGGTATAGGATTCAAATTGAAAGGTGTAAAAGGATTGATGTTTAACATAAAATTTAAATCTAGATATGTAGGATGTTATGGAAGTGGTTTCTTCCAAGGATACTTAACATAACAATTGACGAAACCAAACATGTAGTATTGATGGATTCCTATAGTAGACGAAGTATTGAACATATATGGAAGAATTTTGAGAGTAAAAAAAGAAGTAATATATCTATTGAATATGTTGATTGGGGAGCCTAATATTCCATATTCAGAGATGCTACTATTCAGTCATGTTTGTACCCCAGTTTTACCGTACACTCGTCCCAGTAGGGTGGTGTGAGGGAACATCGTCCCCCCGGCTAGGGGGTCAGGGGTTCAGCTGGGGTTTGAAGGTAGCGCCCTCGAGAAAGGGGATTCGGGGGAAAATCCTCCAAAATAAATTTTTGGGGTGCTTGTTGGGAAACATTTTATGGGACCATGGTATTGGGTGACCCATGGTATTTTTGCATGGTAATTCCCCTATAAAAGGAAATCATTGTAATACAGTTTTGTATTGTATGGTATCATTGTAAAACAATCTTTGTGATTGTGTGAGAGAGATTGTGAAAGAGTGAAGAGGAAGTGCAGTGGGGTTGTTGCAGGTTGTATCCCTTCATTTTATTGGACAATATAATAATACAGGACTGGCAATTTCTGTGTGGACGTATCCCATCTTGGGTGAACCACGTTATATATGTGGCTCTCTTGTAATGTGTTTTAATATTTTCATTTATTGATTATTGTTATTGATTTGCGATCCTGTTTTTTTAACAATTGGTATCATAGAAAAAAGTCTATTTGGCTATTAACTTTCGTAGGAAAGAAGGGTTCCTGGTTTGAGTGGGATAAATGGAAAAAGAAGGAAATTTTAGGGTCAAAAAAGTTAACAACCAAAACTACCAATTATGGAAAATAAAAATTGAGGACCATCTGTACCAGAAGGTTCTATACCTACCATTGGGTGGAAAAACAAAACAACTGATGACTATGAAGGATGAAGAATGGGAGGTTCTTGATATAAAGGAACTGGGAATAATACAATTATGCATGGCTTCATCGTTGGATTTTAATATTTCAAAATAAAATACAATAAAGGGTGTGATGAGTGCATTAGCTAAGCTCTATGAAAAACCCTTGGCTTCCAACAAGGTATTTTTAATGAATCGTTTATTTAATATGAATATGTAAGAAGGTGCATCTGTTGATGACCATTTAAATTAATTTAATACACTTACTAGTCGGCTAAGTTCTGTAAAAGTCAACTTTGAATATGAGGTTATGGATATTCTAATATTGTTCTCATTGTCAGAAAATTGGAATAGCTTGGTCGTGGTTGTAAGTAACTCTGTCCCTTGTTCAAACACTTAAATTTGATGATGACGTTGGTGTTATTCTTAGCAAGGAAATGAGAAGAAAAATCACAGGTGAGACATCAGGTAATGCGTTGACCATGGAGAGAATGGGAAGACAAAGGGAGAGAGGAAGGATACCAGGTAATCACAATAAGTCTAGAAAGGGAAGATCCAATTCCATATTTGGAAAGATAGAGTGTTGGAACTATGGTAAGAGAGGGCATCTGAAGAAAGACTACAAAGCTCCAAAGAAGAAAGGAGATAGGTAGCAAGAGACTACTCAAGAAGCAAATGTAGCAAGTGATGTGTACAAGATGATTTGATTCTTGCATTATATAATACTAGTGATTATTGGCTAGTAGATTTAGGGGCTTCATGTCATGCTACACCCTATAGAAAAATTTTCCATGATCACGTTCTAGGTGGTTTTGGAAATGTTTTATTGGGGGATGATGAACCATGTAAAATTGTTGGAATGGGTAAGATACGGATTAAGTTCAATAATGGAAATGAATGTATGCTAAAATATGTAAGGCATATTCCTACTATGAAAAGATATATGATCTCAATAGAGAAGTTGGGAGATAGCGGTTGTTTGTCTACATTTGGAAAAACATGGTGGAATATCACTAAAGGAACACTAGTTATAGAAAAAGGAGATAGGATAGGTACATTGGATTTATTTCCTCATAATACTGATTATTCTATCTCTATAGCTTCCACATAAACATAAGCATCGTTGTGGCATCATAGGCTTGGCCACATGAGTGAGAAGGGGATGCATATTTTTCACTCAAGGAAATTTCTTCCAGTTTTGAAGCAGGTAAGTTTGGAATTCTGTGAGAACTATGTTTATGGAAAACATAAGAGAGTTATATTTCTCAAGGTTGGAAAATAGAAGAAGAGTGAAAAGTTAGAGCTTGTTCATACCGATGTATGGGGACCGACTCAAATACAATCTCTCGGTGGCTCTCATTATTATGTTACTTTTATTGATGATGCAACTAGAAAATTTTGGGTTTATTGCATTAGACATAAATTTGATGTGTTTTCTACTTTTAAGAAATGGAAATATTTGGTTGAGAATTAGACAGGAAAAAAGTTGAAATGTCTCATATCTGATCATGGAGGTGAATACTGCAGCAAGGATTTTGATAGTTATTGTTCATACCATGGGATATGTAGAGAGAATATAATCCCAGGAATACCACAAGAAAATGGTGTGTCATAAAGGATGAACATAATGATCATGAAGCATGCAAGATGTATGAGATTGCATGCAGAATTTCCCTTACAGTTTTGGGCTGATGTTGTAGATATTGTTTTTTATTTAATAAACAGAGGGTATTCAAGTGAACTGGATGGTGGGATTCCAGAGGATGCATGGACAGGTAAAAAGGTAAACTACTCATTTCTCAGAAATTTTGGTTGGGAAGCATTTGTCCATATTAATAAATAAATTAGAACAAAGCTTTAGGATAAATCCAAGAAATGTACCTTTATTGGATATGGAGTTGATGATTTTGGTTATATATTATGGGATTATGAAAATCACAAAATCATTAGCACTAGAGATGTAGTATTCAATGAAAGGTTATCTACAAAGATCAATTCCAGGTAAAGAAAGAGGAAAAGGAAAACAAAAAATACATAGTGCTTGATGAAATCAAAGAAAATGAAGTTCCAAAGGAACCAGAAAATCAAGAGTAGTAATAGGTATCTCAAACTCCTGCAAATGTAAGAAGATATACCAGGTTAAGTACACCCCCTGAATGATTCTCTGCTTCACCGTATTATTTATTGATGGCTGATTCTGGTGAACTAGAATGTTATGAAGAAGAAACGCGGGTGGAAACTAAAAAGAAGTGAGATCAAGGCATGAATGATGAGATGGAATCATTGGTAAGAAACCAAACTTGGGATTTGGTTGAGTTTCCTACAGGAAAATAAGCATTGTAGAATAATTGAGTTTACAGGATGAAGGAAGAATATGGAGGCAAGAATTAGTACAAGGATATACTTGTTGTAAATGGATTTGCACAAAACAAAGGTATATACTTTGATGAAATATTTTCTCATGTTGTTAAAATGAATTCAATTAGGACTATTTTAAGTCTAGTGATGGTAGAAGATCTGCATCTTGAACAGTTAGATGTAAAAACATCCTTATCCATGGGGATTTGGAGGAATATATTTATATGCAACAGCCACAGGGGTATGAGGTCAAAGGGGCGGAAAATTTGGTTTGCATGTTGAAGAAGAGCTTGTATGACCTGAAGCAAGCTCCAAGGTAGTGGTATTTAAAATTTGATAAGTTTATGACAGAACATGGTTATAGTAGATGCCATTCTAACCAATTTGTTTATTTCAAGAGGATAAATAATGGAAGGTATATTATCTTGTTATTATATGTGGATGAAATTCTTGTTGTAGGAATTAGCATGCATGATATAAATGTGCTTAAACAGAAATTAGATAAATCATTTGCGATTAAGGTTTTGGGTGTTGCAAATAAAATCCTTGGTATGAGAATAACAAGAGATAGAAAAAATCACAAATTGACATTGTCTCAAGGTGAGTACATAGAAAAGGTGTTGGATAGGTTTAGAACTCATAATGAAAAACCAATTAGTACACCTTTGGTCATCCATTTCAAACTAAGTAAGGATATGTGTCCCAAGAAACATGGGGAGATAAAATACATGTCCAAGGTTCCCTATTCATTAGCACTTGGTGGTTTGATGTATGCCATGGTGTGCACAAGACCATATATTGCACATGCAGTGGGATTTGTGAGAAAGTATATGAAAAATCCAGGTAGAGAGCATTGGACGATAGTACAGTGGATTCTCAGGTATTTGAGGGGTGCCACTTCTCATGGATTATGTCTTAGAGGTTCAGACATTGTTCTACGGGGATATCTCGACCCATATATGGTTGGTGATAAAGATAGCAAGAGGAGCACCACAGGGTATGTTTTTACTATAGGTGGAACAATAGTAACTTGGATTTCAAAACCACAAAAGGTTGTTGCACTTTCAACAATGGAATCATAATATGTTGTTGCTACAAAGGCTAGTAAAGAGATGATTTGGTTGTATAGGTTCATGGAGAAATTGGGTAAGAAGGAGGAGAATAGATGGTTGTATAGTGACATCTAGAGTGTCATTCATCTTGCAAAGAACTCAACCTTACATTCAAAGACTAAAAATATACATCTTAAGTACCATTTCATAAGATTTGTTCTGGAACATGAACTATTATAGTTGGAAAAGATACATACTTGCTAGATTCCTGCACACGTGTTGACAAAGGTAGTAACTAGAGATAAATTGAGTTCCTGATCCTTTTTAGTTGGCATTCAATTATGAAGGTGAAGAATAGAAATTTTCCAATTGCAAGGTTCAGATCATAGTCCAGCAAGTGAAACAACCGTGGAGTTGTTGGGATCCGTATCCAAGTGGGAGATTGTTGGTTATGGATCTTCATCTTTGAGATTCAGATATGTTATTTTTCAGTCATGTTTGTACCCCATTTTTACTATACACTCATCTCAGAACGGGGGTGTGATGGCCATCAGGCCCCTAGCAGGGGTTTAGCGGCGAAGCCCCCGAAAGAAATTTTTGGGATGTTTGTTGGACAACATTTTAGAGGCCCATGGTATTGGGTGAACCATGGTATTTCCCATGGTAATTCTCCTATAAAAGGAAAGAATTGCAATACCATTGTGTATTGTATTGTAGCATTTTAAAACAATCTCTATGATTCTGTGAGAGAGTGAAGACAAAGTGTAGCGGGTTTGTTGCAGGTTGTATCCCTTCATTTTGTTGGATGGTATAATAATAAAGGACTGGAAATTTTTATGTGGATGTGGCCCATCTTGGGTGAGCCACATTATATCTGTTTATCTCTTGTAATGTGTTTTAATATTTGCATATTCTTTATTGATTATTGTTATTTCTCTACGATCCAGTTTTTCTAACATAATTGGCAGAGAACCTTCGCTGATGTAACATTTGACAAGTTACATGATGAGTGGATTGTTGAAATGTGGGATTTGTCTAGGAATATATTATTCATAGAAGATGATATCAAAGAAAACATAACACTTGCTTCTATTGGAAAACTACAAGAATTTAAACACCTTGGATAGTGGTGTTCACATGACTAATAAAGTAGTTGAATTTGATGATTATTGTTATAAATATAATATTCCAATAGCTTATATTAATTCATATGTTTGTATACTATTTGAAAATATGTTATGTGGCTTTGGATCACAGTTTACTGTCATTAATGTGAATAAAGAAATTCACACCGGTATAATTATACCCTAATTTTTTCATGGACACTTTGTTATTCATGCTGAAAATAAACACATGACATAGTTATCTAATGGGAATCCAAGAAGGATATGAATTTCAAACCCCTATAAATTTGTTCTTGAGTGATGAAATCAATGTATTTACTCACAAAACTCATAAGGATACACAGGAAGAAGAGATAAGAGATATCGAGTAGTACTACAAAATGTTGGACATAATCCAATGAAAGGGTTAGTTTGTGGTGTTTGAAGTTTTGGAGAACTAGTTTTATGAAAATCCTTGAAGAAATTTTTCAATTGAACATGAATAGATATGAAGTGGACCATTGAAATCTAAGGAACAAGAACTTAAAGGATGGAAGTCAACAAAGTTGAAAATTGATTAAGCACAATATTAGGGGGAGTAGAACCATGAAAATTTCCCACAATAGTTGCAACACATGAGGTCTTGGTGAATAAAATACTTTGAAATGGAAAGAAATACCAATGACACAGAGAAATAACTTGACAAGTCCATGACAATCGAAAACTTGAAGTGACAATAGAAGACTTGAAGAAACTAGTAGAAGACTTGAATCCTACTCCATCAAACTTGAGAAAGTTTTTGACAAGTTAGTTGAGCAAATGAGTAAGTGAAAAATACCATAAAGAGACCTAGTAGAACATCTCTATTTTGAAGCAGTCCTAATTGTGAACATACCTAATGTATAGTGGAAGAGGCACTTTTTGATGTATAATTTGTTATGGACAATTGGGAAGACTAAGTAGCCACAAAGTTGTTTTTGTGAGATCTTGTGAAGGCCTAAAGATTGGTTTATTGAAGTACGCATTGATTCGAACAAATAAGTTTGAATATTTCAGCAGGCCTTAGTGTGGACCTTGGAGCACAAGGAATAAAGCTTGAAGTGGAACCTTTTATTGAGCAAACAAGTTAAGTAGGCCTTGGAAGAATTATATTATGATTGAGTTTATTAGCTCATAGCGCATAGTATTTATTAGATATCATTGTGCAATGGTGCTACTCTACACAATGAGATGAGAAATTTTTCAAGAGATAATAAGTAATGTTGTAGTTTTGCACTTAGCCAATGTTTACATTATCCTTCACCCAATTTTCCATTACTTTATTTGGAATTGTACCCTCATGCACAATCATATCTTTCTCCCTCTTTTCAAAAAAGACAAATAAACAAAATGCCAATAGTTTGTTAAAGAGTAGTGTTACCTTGACCATATACCATATGCAACACTTTAGTGTAGCAAGGACAAAGCTATTTGCACTTAATTGTTTCCTACATGGCTTAATTCAACAAAGAGCCAAGATGAAAGAGGAAATATCGTCAGGTACAATAATTTAAAAGTAACTTACTTATGTGTAGAAATCCATTATTTACAATGGTTGAGATAACTTGATCGGTGGTAACTCACATTTCCATGCATTAATAACTCCCAAAATCATGAGTGTTTATGGCCTTATCTTGTACCCATGAACCAAGTAGAGTGATGTGCGACTAATTCCAAATGACTGATAATGGAAACTTAGTTGAAAACTTAAAACAAACATTTCATCACAACCATGGATCTCAAATATGGAGTCAAATGGATAGTTGGTTTCGTTTGACCATTGTCCTTAACATAATATCAAGGTAAAATGGCTTTTTAGTAAGAGATAACAAAAAAAATAGTTTGAAATACATCTAGTTTTCTTTCCAATTTTTGTCTGCAATTGATACATATCCAGAATATAAGATAGAGTTTACAACAACATTGTTATGAAAATTTAGACTATATCTATGTAGGATGTCATCTCCATCGCCCAATATTTGATTTTTGGCTTAATTAGTCTTCAAAGGACTAGTTTATTGTTGCCCCAAAACAAATTCCTAAAAATCTTCTTTGAGTAGAGGAAGCATTTGGGCCTTCAATATAGTAGAGACCAACATTGTTTGGCCAAACAACTTAAGAGTATGATACCTACATCTCACTTGCTGGCATATGCAACTTGAGTTGCATGTTCAAATACAAATAACTCAGTCACTATATATTAAAATTAAACATTAGGCCCTATATTCAACCTCATCCAAGTCCCTTTCATGGAATAGAATACATGTTTCACCTTGAAGTATCATGTGAGGCCCCTTCAAGGGTCATCACCAAAAAGGTAATTTGTAGTGGTATTTTAACAACCCTCACCATAAGTGTCACCAAAAAGAGAATTGGCAACATAATTTTAACAAACGTGATTAAAGTATCACATTCTCTGTGGTTCAATCGAAATCCTTCTAGTCTTATAAGTAACAACCGCTCCCTAATTGCAGTGCTAAGGTGGAGTATCAGATATAGATATGGAAGCAATTTCCCCCTAACCAGGGAGTGGGATAAGGTATGCTAAAACCTTGTACAAAACCTGATCCCTTAATGTCTGTGCTATTGAACTCTGATATGTGTAGAGTGGGATCATGAAAAGAGATTTGGTGATAATATTTAAAAACAAAATCACCTAAAGTACTTATGGAAACAATTTTTTCATATCCCGTCACCATAAGTAACTTTGGTGATGATCGTTTAAGGTGTGTCTTAGGTGTGATTGTCACCAAAAGGGATTTGGTGGTGGGATTTAAATAAATTTCACCAAAAGCACTTACATTGAAAAATTTTCATAGCCCTCGACCGTAAGTAACTTTGGTGATGAATTTTTAAGGTCTATCATAGGAAATATTGTCACCAAAATCAAATTTGGTGACGAGTTTTAAAGAACTATCACCAAAATCACTTATAGTGACATTTGTTCATAGCCCATCACCATAAGTGACTTTGGTGACCATCATTTAAGGTTTGTCACATGAATGGCCATCACCCTAGGCCTTTTTAGTTAATGATGGATAGGTTAAAAGAGTTAGATTATATACTAATGCATGGTCAAATATAGGGACAGTCACTACCTAGGTCATTTATCTCTGGAAAAAAAAATCAAAGAGTTTCTCCTTCTTAATCATTTTCATCTCCAATTTCATCCTTCAGGTACTTAGAATCAAATCCCTCATATTTTGAAGAATTCATTATGCCGACATAAACTATCAATAATTTGTCCTCAAGTCTCATTTCCTCCCCTTCTTTAGGATATTGATACCTAATAAGATCTCTTTCCAAAAAATAATTGGAACAATAAAGGGTTTTAAGTCAGTCTTACTCTTTCATATCCTACAACTCTGATGAATGTTGTTGAACTTTGATCTTTAAATCTTTAAATCAAGAGTTTTTGGAGTACTTGAAAACAATTAAACAATCACACTCATAAGAATTCACACATACACAGTATGTACCCAGGGGAAAACCCTCAAAACAATGAGGGATAAAACCCCCAACAAATATCCTTAGCGCAATGATAGATAGCAGAGAATGTATTTTAAAATTGTAGATTACATTTGGAACCCATGGTGCAAGATAATAGAGAATTCAAACACCCTATGTATAATCACTGAGCAAGATAGAAAATAGAAATATTGATTGATCCAATTGTATGCCGTGCACACAAATCAATTTATAGTTTCTGCACTTGATACATATTGTCCACACACCAATTCACAATTCTTGCGTTGATGCACACTGTTAACACAACAATCTGCACTTTTTACTTGGTCTCATCAATACGGTTGCATAAAAACTCACCACATGACTCAATCATGGTGCATGTTTTTATGCTTTGAATTCATAATGAACTCAATCTTCAACTATATGATTAGATCACTTAGTTCGATGGCTAACTCAAGTGTCATGATGCAAGTGTCATAACCCAGGTGTCATAAATTAAGTTTCGTCTTTTAGTTTAACTAAAGTATCATCATGCAAACCACTTTAGTTAACTCAATTTGATTTGTTAACACTTAGTTAAATATTTTAACTAAATTCTTTATTGATATCATCACTGAAGTGATGAACTCGAGTTCTCCTTTTATTAACTGAAGTCTTATTTGATAATATCACTAAATTTAACAATTTGAGTTTTTATTTATTTAACTGAATACTTTATCATGAACAATTCAAATTTTCTCTAATTTCAATGCATCTTATATTTATCTCTTATCTTATTTGCATGGTGCACATGTTCCAACTTTAGTTTATCTATCATATTAATTATACTAAGGAGATTTGTTAATAATGCAATCACATTTTATTACTATCATTCCAAGTGATCAGATGCTAACGTAATTGACTCTAGAGGTGGTCAGTCTCTAGAGGATACTTAATATCTCATCCATATTGAGTGGCAATGGTTAGTAATACATCGCACACCATTCATGCTTCAACATGCAAAGCATTAACTATACACATGAGGTCCACCTCAACATAAGAGGATCCGACTTGAAACACACGTCCTTAGTATTATCCAACAAGATTGTATAACATCATCACTTTGACATACAAAGAATTCACCTCAACGTATGAGGTTTAACCGTTACACATAAGGATTAGTCTTTCTTGATTCCAACTCAAGAATATACTCCAAGTTTCATGAGTCCAGCTCAAGCTCTGTAAGGAACTACCTCAACACATGAGGCCTAATCCTGGTGCACAAGATTGTCTTGGAGAATGACTCATGATGTTGTAACTTTAACAAACTTATGGTAGGAAATCAAACTTAATCCAAGGATTTAACAGTGTAGAAAAGGAAGTTATAGTTGGAATATAGAAAACAATAATTGGGGTTCTTAGTAATGAAACCCCCTCTGGGGTTAATAAATGATATTATTCTCCCACAATATTAGAGGAATAGGTTATTCCTCGAAGCAAAGGTACCTACAGATACTTATCTCAAAAACCCATCTAACAATCATTTTTATACAAGAGACCATTTGTACCACAAACTCTTCTTAAAAAATATTCAAGAAATTATTCATGTATTGGTTGTTCATCTCTGTAGAAGAAAATAGAAATTCAAATGGTATAGCAT
>LPNX010801549.1:719566-758443 GCA_001517045.1 Pseudotsuga menziesii | reverse complement strand
AGCTTTGGACTTGTTAAACATCTATTCCCCTTGTCACGACCACATTTCTTTTTTGGAATTTGTCTATTCATCTCCTCTTATTCCGTCACATACTTGAAAACCTCAGTCGACCATAGAGACCAAGGGGTATTCAAATTGCCTTCATAATTCATCATCGACATCCTATTTCATTTTTCATAATTTTTGTTATCAATTTAAAAATGAAATATAAATATACATGGTTCCCAAACTATCATACACATATATTACAATTTATAGGAAATTCAAGCAAATAATGCACACATAACATACCAAGCAATTTCTATGAATCTAAACATCCACTTAATAGTAAATTAACCACTATAAACAAATATATAACCATGAAATTTTGTACACAATAAGGAACTTATCTTAATATTCTCTAACTAGTTGCAAGTGAAGGATCTTTCTCTAAACCATGGGCTTTGTTAATCCATATATTTCTTTGAAAGGCCACCCTCGATCTAGGGATATCAGTCCACAAGGGAAAATATATTTCCAAAACCTCCATAAAACTCAATCTCTCATGCAACCCACTAGTTCAGAAACCCCCTCCATAGTTGTCCCAGTCCTCAATTTACCTTCCACATCAACCTGCACAATGCTAGGAACGAGCCCCCTTCTCTAAGATAATTGTCACTCTAGAAGCCTCTAGTTCCCTTCTAGTTCTCCAACACATGTTGGACAAGAATACTCCTAATTGGGACTCTAAGGCACAAGCTACATGCCAAGTTCCTCTTACGCACTAGCCTACCAAGGTCAATAACATATAAAGTTTAATTCACCTACGATAGCTCTAGTCCTCTGTCATAGGTATCAGTTTCCAATAATCTCGGGTGAAGGACAGAACCAACAAGAATGGAACTCAAATGATTGGAATCCAATGAGTGAAGGAAGAAACCCCTCGCATTCTAAATTCTTCCCTTTCATATTCTTGGATTTTTCCTCCTAATCCCCTCTTCATATAATTTAATAATGCTTAATCAAAGCATGTCTCTTAATCATGGTTTATGATATTTGGTTTTATCTCTAAGGCTAAGGCTAAGGTGATAATCTAAATCCCACTAGGGTCATTTCCCTTGTCCCACTACCACTCCTCCACTTGTGGAATCATAGACCCCATCTCGTCTTCATCCTTATTCCTCTATAATCATTAAAGATTTTATATTAATATTGAAAATGTACATATTTACAATATCTTGGTCACCCTGGACCATTTTTTTCTGGCTTCTTATCCTTTTACATCAATATTTACAAAATTACATTACATGGTCAAAACTGGGGTATTACATTGGTATCCCCCTTAATTTATGCACCATCCATGGTGCATCATCAACACTATGTACATTTACAATTTTTTTTTATATCAAAACTTCGAAATAGTTGTGGGAATGCATTCCACATCACATCCTCTATCTCCCATGTTACTTCTTCGCGGGGACTGTGATGGGTCCATTGGACCTTTACGTGTCCAATGGCACTATTCCTCAACAACGTAACTTTACAATTAAGGATATATAATCATTACACCATAATATCTCCTTCCATTTCCACTTGAATCAAAGGCCAATAAATTACATGGCTAGGATCAAGCACATATTTATTTAATAATGACACATGAATTACATTATTATCACACAGATAACCAAGAAATACTAATTCATAAGCTTGAAGTCCTATTTTATCCTAACTTTCAAATGGCCCATAAAATCAGGCTGCAAGCTTTGGGTAAATTCCCAATTTCAAGGAACTCTTCTTTGGCCTGACTTTGAGGTATGATCCACCACTTCAAATTATTTTACTATAATTCATTTTTATGCATAACTCTCTTGTATCTCCTTTGCTATTTTCAAATTCTGCCTAATTTTTTCCATCTACTCTTCCATTTATCTGAGTAATTCTAGCCCAATTATCACTCTCTCAATTATATTATCCCAAATAATTGGAGTATTACACTTTCTACCATACAATTCTTCAAATGGAATCATCTTCGGAGAATCATGATATCCATTATTGTATGCAAACTCTATCAAATATAGGTAGTCTTCCCATTTTGATGGATGATCCATCACATACATTCTTAAGATATCCTCAATATCTAATATGACTCTCCCAGTCTGCCCATCTGTTTGTGAATGATATGTTGTTCTTAAATTCATATTTTTTCCAAATCCCTTGAATAGGCCTTTCCAAAATTCTGTATTAAACTTTGGATCTCTGTCTGGAACTATTACCTTAGGTATCCCATGTAACCTGGAAATCCCTTTCATATAAATATCTTCTATATTAGCTTCCTTATGAGCTGATTTCACTGGTATAAAGTGAGCAACTTTTGTTCAATTAACCACCACCACCATTATGGATTCATGTTTCTTTATCATCTTAGAAAACTTAGTGATGAATTCAATAGTCACCACATTCCATTTTCACTCAGGTATTGGCAATGTTTGAAGCAATATTGTTGGATGTCTATGCTCAACCTTTAATTTTTTACATTTAATGCACCTTGCTATATATTCGGAAATATATTTCTTCTTTTTTTGTCAAAATTATTGACTTCTTACTATTGCAATTGTATTTTGGTATCAAGGATGCCTTCCATCTGGAACATTATGCATCTCATTCATTACAAATTTCCTTAATTCCCTTGAATTAGAAACATCAAATATATTTTTGTATATAAAAATTCAATCATCTTCCAACTTGTAACCTTCATATTTTTTGTATGTTTTTCTTGTTGTAATTATTGTTTTACTTGAAGGTAATGTTCATTTGAGATGTCAACCTCAAGAATTCTAGCTTTTAAATTTAATTTTCACATACTAATAGATGAAAATTGCATGGCATGAACTCTTTTGTTGAGTGCATAATAAACCTCGATCTCCTTTACTTTAATATGTTTGATATCAAAATCAAACTCCCACAGAAATTCCATACATCTTCTTTGTCTTGCATTCAAAATTATCTTCTCAAACAAATATTTCAGCCTGCAATTATCTGTTCTCAACTCAAATTTTCTACATATGATATAATTCCTCCACATATTTAATGCATGCACAATATAAACAAGTTCCAAGTCATGTGCACCATATTTTTTCTCATGCACTTTAAGCTTTTTAGATTCATAACAAATCGCATGTCCATTTTGCATAAGGACTCTATCAATTCCTCGAAAACCTTTTGTAAATAGAACAAAATCTTCATTTCTATCAACGATCTTGAGAATTGGTGTAGTGGTGAGAAATATCTTAAGCTGTTGGACCAAATTTTTTCACACATGAGTGTCTAGTGAAACTTAATTCCTTTCTTCTACAATGATGTATTTGGATGTGACACTTTGGTGAAGCACTTTATAAATATTTTGTAGTATCTAGTTAATCCCATGAATGAACTTACTTCTGATACATTATTGGATGTATGCCGTCTCGTAATAGATTCTATATTCTCTAGATCCACTAATGTTCCTTATTTAGAGATGATGCGTCCCAAGTAATGAATTTTCCTATGATATAAAAAACATTTACTCAGCTTATCATAAAGTTGATCTTCTTTTAACACTTGTAGTATCAATTTCATGTGTTCCCCATGCTCCTTTTGTAACTTTGAATAAATAATAATCTCATCCAGAAATGCAATGACAAACTTATCTAAATACTTATTGAATATTCCATTCATCAAGAACATAAATTTAGTTGGTGTATTCATTAACCCAAATGGCACCACCATAAACTCATAATGACCATATCTGGTCCTCAAGACTATCTTGCTAATGTCTTCTTATTTTATCCTCACCTAATGGTAACTAGATCTCAAATATATCTTTGAGAAAATATTTGATCCTCTTAGGTAATCAAACATGTCATCAATTCTAGGGAGATGATACATATTCCTCACAACAATTTTGTTCAACTACCTAAAGTCAATATACAACCGTATACTTCCATACTTTTTATTTACATATAGTACTAGTGATCCTTAAGGAGACACACTTGGGACTATATAACATTTCCTCAACAATTCTCCCAACACCATTTGTAACTCTTTTAACTTAGTTGTACTCATTATTAATGGAACTTTATAAATTGGGCAACTCTAGACATCAAATAATTATATAAATCATATATCGTTTTTTTGTGGAAATCCTGAACACTTATGCAAAACCTTGCTATGTTTGAAAGTCTTCCAAGATTGGGATTTTACACTTCTATGGTTATTGCACATGGGTCACATACAACTAACATCCTTTTTTGAAGCACCTATTAAATTACAAGGATGCAAATTTTCTTATGGAAATAGGTCTTGGAATTCCTTTCACTATGTTTTGCTTCCCTTCTTCATCAAGACATGTAAATGAATTTTTATGACAATCTAATACCACTTGGTGTGTATCTAACCAGTCCATCCCAATAATTACGTCAAATGAGTCAAGTGATATTGTGTTCAAATATGAAAAATTCTTCATTCTATTCATATCCAATCACAAACCCTTTACTAATAGTTCATTAATCTTTCTTTTTGTCCCAATAGCCAAATGAACCATCCATGATCTATCATGATTACTTTTGTTTAAATGAAATATTTCAACTAAAATGGGAGAAATATAACTTTGATTTTCTCTCGAACAAATGAGAATAGCAATATATTCATTGGCAATTTTACCTTCAACCTCAATCATGTTGGGTTGATGATACACCAGTCTGTTGTTCAAGGATGAATATATTCTAGGAATGTTCCTAGATACATCCTCCAGAGTACCTACTTCATGTAAATTGTGTACAGTCCTCATTCTATATCCCATTTGAGTATAATATTTGTACAAATGGTTTCCTTCGCATCCACAACATTTTAGTTGTTTCTTGGTTCCTTTTCCAAGGTATTTTGTCATATTGGGCACATTTTGAGTTGGATTACTTTGCTAATATGAATTTTGTTGGTTCTTGAAGAAATATGGTTTAAATCCTTTCTTTCTTTCATCCTTCCTATCTTTCTTCTTATCTCTCCAAGGCTCCTGAAAAATTGTCCTTCCTTTGTTTTGATCATACATGTGCTTGGCCTTTCAAATTATTTCTTCAAGGGTCTTGGGTACATCATACTGAATTTTATCCCTGTAAAATGAAGGAAAACCACTTAAAGATATTTTTATGTTTACCGTCTCCTCCTTGATAACCCCAACATATCTTAGTAGTTCTAAAAATTTCTTTTCATACCCATTCATATTCATGATGTTTCCCAACTTGAGTTCAAATAACTCTTCAATCTTCTTATCATAATAATGTTCTGATAAGTAATTTTTCAGGGAGTACTGCTTGAATTCCCTCCTTTAAATCCTCTTTTCACTAATATGCTTCACTTGAACCATCTGATCCCACCAAATGGAATCCTTTCCATGTGGGTTGTAAATGGAAATCCTAAATTCCGTATTAGAGGAGTAATTTTATAATTAAAGATGTTTTTTCAGCCCCAACAAACGATATTTATCCTCTTCTCCCTTATTGTACACACCATAAAATGTGGGTGGCTTAGTATTTGTAATCTCCCCTTGTAGCTCTTTCTCCACATGTCTTCTTTTATGATTCCTAATTGGATACATTTTTGGGTTGTTGTTAGAATAATCAGTTGTATATGACTTCCTTACTGCATAATGTAGTGAGTTTCATTGCTTATGACTCGTGCTAGCACATTTAGAGTACTCAAATATCTCAAGTGATCTCTACCTTAAGCCTTATCTTCTTTCATTCTCTTAAATGGAGGTTGAGCCTATTTTCATTTTCCTTTGTAACATATTTATACTTTGCATCATATGGGTGTTCAGTTGATTTTGTTTCTCCTAATCCGTCAACATCCTCTCATTGTCTACCCTACAACTTTGTATATCCATCCTTATACTTATCATAGTCTCCACAAATTCTAGTAGATTTGCATTTACTCCATGCCCATTTGTTTATGTTTTTGCATTTCCCACTTTGATATCCTGACCTCTAACATCTTTCACATACCTATATGGAAGCTCCCTTTCCTCCATTCTACTCATCTATACTTCTTTTAAATATTGTCCTGTAATTGTGTCTAATGTCAAACTGTATTTACAATGTGTTTGTGTTCTTCCATTTGTTAAACAAAATTTAAATCTAAATTCAATACAAATTTCCATATATATACATATATATTTATAAATTCTAGAAAATATATATTTGACATTTTTGTCAAATAAGACCTACATGTCTGTTTATGTTTGATTCATGGAAATTAATATAATACCCTCTTGTAATAATAATGTTTATATTCATTCTCCTTCCGATAAGATTTCTAATGACTATACTCATGCTCCATTTGGAGTTCCAAGACGACAATTACAACCTTCCAATATTCACATTTTTACCTAATTTTTATATTGTTCATGAAGTTGCACTTAAACTCAAAGACTAACTGAGTATATTTATAAAAATAAAAATAATAATGGGGTTCAATGGGACATCCCCACTTGCGGATTCCTTGTTCCATTGTAAGGCAGGTCGAGGGAAGCACCCTTGTTTTTATTTTTATTTTATTTTTATAAATATTTTGATTACGTGCAAGTTGGTACATAACATCAACGCAACTTTTCAATTTCTAGCAACTGAAATTTCACTTGGAAAACCACTACTAAAATTGCTACTTTTATTTATTTTATGATCCACTCTACCCATTCATGACATTATTTTACCCCTTTTCTGGTGATAATATTTGATCCATCAATCCAATTTGCATAATTAAATATAGGCCGTTGATAACATTTTGTTTAGCATACATGGTCTTTGGAAACGATAAATTGTTTCTTGACAATATATAAATGGATTTTAGTTAATGGTAAGTTGTTTTCATTTAACAATAAACATTATTTGTTTACCAATAAATGGTTTTATCTAGTGATAAGTGGCTTCTAGTCTCTACCTTCATCCGTTTTCAGAGCCTTCACAAGTGTGAAAACATGCCCCATGCAAATGGTCACGATATTTTTCCCTATTGTTCCATATTAAATCCCATCCATTCGTGCAACTAGCCCTCAAGATAATCCACATTAATCTCCCTTTGAGTGAATTCTCAATATCAAGAATTGAAATATGCATGATTTAATCCTATATATTCGCATGCATGCACCCTCAGATAAAGCACATTTACCTTTCTTAGTGCTAATGGTGCATATCTCATAGGGTAACTTTCTTGATCAATTAAGACCATTTGTGTAAGGCTCCCCCTTGATAACCTCTAATCACCTTTCGATGCACAAATGGTCAAATATTCCACAAAGTATCATGCTCACTTGATCTAGGCCATTCACACGAGGCTCCCCTCAAATAATATCCAATCACTTTTCAATTTGTGAATGGTTCAAATCTAATGATCCGACATGCCCGTGCGATTTGGGTCGTCCATGGAATAAGCAAACTTCTTCATGTGCTATGTGGATTCCACCCACACATATGACCCCTTACAGTGGTGCAACCTATATACTAAATCCACATGGTTGGTCCATGTCATATCCACCTACCAGTGTGGCTGGTCCACACCATCCTTTTTCCATGTGGCAATTGTGGATCCCACATCAAAATTTATTGAAGTTTTCAAATTTTCCCTAGGAACTTAAATTTCAAATTCTTATGAACACGTGGCTAAAATAATTTTACATTCGTCATGTTTTGTACAATAAGTGTCTACCCAAATCTACACTTTTCCAATAGAAAATTATACCTAGCCTCTTTCCTTTCGACTGGAAATTTTTCGTCAATTAATGTGACTGAAATCTCTCCCATCTGAATTTTTCTCTGAAAATTAACATTACTATAGTAACCTTTTTTTCTGTCATGGTTCAATTCTGCCCAAAATTCCTCAAGCTTGAACTTTCCCATTACATATTTTTATCACTAGCTCTCATGTTAGTTATAATAAAAACATTTGGCATTTACTACCATGATTTTTCATAGAGAAATTATATCAAACAATTTTCTTGCAAACTATAATTGTTCCCCAATTTTCAAAAAACTAACTAAATCATTAAAAATTTCATTGTGGCTACCCTCCACATTCATCCCAATCTGTAATTCAAGCCTATATATGATGATTAATCCCCTAACATAATCCATTGGGGAACTCCACATTTTTTTTCCTAAAATTTACGCACTCAAATTGTCAAACACTTTGTGTGCAATCTCTAATTCTATAGGCATAATCAAATTTTTTCACATGCAGTCTCAGTGCCAAAAACCTCGGCTCTGATATCACTTTGTCACCTACCTGATATCCTCATTTGACCATAGAGACCACAAAATACTCAAATTGCATTCATAATTCATCAATTCCACCCAATTGGTTATCAATTTAACAATGGAAAATAAACATACATGTTTACCCAAATTATCATATGCATATAATACAATTTACAGGAATTTCAAGCAGATAATGCACATATATCATGCCAAGCAATTTCCATGCATTTATACACTCACATAACATTAACTTAACCAATATAAAGACATATATATCCATGGCTTTTCGTACACGGTAAGAGACTTATCTTAATATTCTCCAACTAGATGCAAGTGAAGGACATTTCTCCCAATTGTAGGCTTTGTTAAGCCATATCTTTCTTTGAAAGGCTACCACTAAGCCTGGGCTATATTTCTAAAAAGGAAAATATATTTCCTATACCTTCGCACAACTAAATCTCTCATTCAACCCACGAGTTCATAAACCCCCTCCATAGTTGTCCCAATCCTCAATTGTCCTTCCTCATCAACCTACATAATGCCAAAACAAACCCCATTCTATGAATTAAGATGCCTTGGGGCAGCTTCTAGTTCCCTTCTATCACTCCAACAAAGGTTAGACAGGAAGTCTCTAAATTGGGACTCCAGGGCACAAGATACGGGTCAAGTTCCTCTCACACGCTAGTCTACTAGGGTCAATGGCATAGAAAGTTCAATTCATGTATGGTATATGTAATATTTTGTCATAGGTATCAGTTTCTAGTAGTATCGGGTGAATTCTTGAACCAAGAAGAGTGGAACTCAAAATATTGTAATCCAATGAGTGAAGGAACAAACCCCTCACAATCTAAATTCTTCCCTTTTATATGCTTGGATTTTTCCTATTAATCCCCTCTTAATATAATTTAATAACACTTAATCAAAGCATGTATCTTAACCATGGTTTAGGATGTTTGGTAAAATTACTAAGGCTAAGTCTAAGGTGATAATATAAATCCCACCAGGGTCATTTCCCTTATCCCACTATCACTTCCCCATTTATGCAATCATATCCCCCATCTCTTCTTTTTCCTTCTTCCTCTACAATTGTCAGAGATTTTATACAAATATTGAAAATGCACATATTTACAATAGCTTGGTCACCCTGGAACATTTGGTTCTGGATCCTTAACCTTTTACATAAATATTTAGAAAATTACATCACATTGTCAAAACTTGGGTATTATATTTTCCCTCCCCAACCTTATCATCATAGGTGACATAAATTTTACTTTACACCAATTAGAAAGTCGGGTCATCTCGGCTAGTCTGGATCCTTTATCCTTTCAATGTCTCATATTTTCATATCTCATTCCTTTTTTAATATAGAATCCATGTAGATTGGCCCCCCTTGGACAAACGAAAGATTTGGTTCCCTCCATATCTCCAAGAGGATATATTGTTTTCTTCCAAAGTAATCCATCCTTCTCACTCTTTTGGATTACAAATCTAATATTATGAAATGGTCCATATATTACCATCATCTAATCCTAATGGAAATCTTTGTCAAGTTGGATAATCTAACGTCTCCTTTCAAATTCAATGCTCATTGGCTAAAATATGATAAATTTACTTTTATTGTTACAAACAATTGGTTTCCCTATGCGGCCTCATCCGAGACCTTGGTTATGATATCCTTTTAGATGGATCTCGTCAATACCAAAGGTTTAAAAAAGAACTAGGTTAAGTAAACTTTTAAAAATGATGAAAAATACCTCAAATATGTGGAGGATAAGATCTTGAGGAAACTTGAAGCCATAGGTAGCTCACAGGTGGATCAAGATACTATAGATGAAATCTCTAGGTTGGAAAGGGAAAAAAATATTTCTTGCATCGACATAATTAAAGTGGCAGATGAAGAGTAGATCTCTTTGGATTTCGAAAGGGGATTATAATACAACTTTTTTTCATCATCAGGAAAATGATAGAAGAGCTTTAAACACTATATGGAATATAAAGAATGAAAAGGGAGAGTAATTTACATATATCTCTAAATTTATTATTCACCACTATAAATATCTATATATAATTCCTCCAAAGGAAAACATAAGGGACATTATGGAAATAGTTGTTCTCTTCAAACAATAGTTATATCTGGAACAAGAGTCGAAAGAGCTATAAAATTTGGTAAAAATATGAAGTTTACAACATTGTTCTTCCATTACACCCCAAAATACCCCCAGCACATGACAGATGGACCTCGAAGTTCTTCACTCACTTCTGGGATATAATGACCGATGATATTGTTGCAGTTGTTGAAAAATATAGGTTAGTAGGTAAAATTCACTTAATTTTTAACTCAGCTTCCATTTCCAATATTCCCAATAATGAGACCCCGTTAGGTTCTACCATTATACGATTATTTCCATGTGCAACTACATTTACAAACTTAACTCAAATATCATTTCTCACAAAACTAATCCAATCATATCCTCGAATATCTCCTTTTAATAAATAAGTTTCCTCGACCACAAAAGCATCCACGATGCACTTGTGGTGGCTCAAAAATCCTACATATTATTAAAGTGATGTCCCAAGCCTCTTTTATGCTGAAAATTGACCTATCTAAGGCCTTTGACAAGATAAATTGGCCTTACCTACACCTCATCTTAACTTAGGGTGGTTTTCCCCCCTTCTTCATAAATTGGATAGAAGACTACTTCTAAAGTGTTTCTTTCACCATCATTATCAATGGTGTTTCTTCCCCCTTTTTCTCCCTATCTCGTGGAATTTGATATGGATTCCCTTTATCCCCCTTGATTTTATGCATTGTTGCATATGCCTTCAATACATTCACTAACAATGAATGATCCAATGGTAATATCATTGGAGTAAAAATTGTGTTATCATGTAAAATGACACTTTTCCGTCTGAGTACTGACACCCAATGTGTCGGAACACAAAAGGACAAAACGGATTGAAATATCCAAAACACTATAGATGGGCATGACATTTGATACAGCATTACCTCACCAGTTGGATTTATTTTTTGTATGGACATTAGGTGTGTTAACAATAAAATTAACGCCCTCGAAGATGTGGTTTGAAAACATATCTTATTTTTGCCTGCAACATGAAGACTAGAATTTGGAACAAATTGAGAGCTTTGATCTCTCATCGGACCACTGCTTCCACAAAGGAAGGTATGTGAAGACAAAGGTTTCTCTAAAGAATTCAATACCAAGACTACTTAAGGATCAAATCCTAGTCACCACAACTCTTGGAGTGGAAATAATACATGGAATATGTATTAATTGTTGTAATAACCTGGAAATTCAAGGAAAATGCCCAAAAACTAAGGAAAGTGGGTTTTTTTAAGGAAACAATAAAAAAGATTCAAAAATACTAATCCCACATTCATGGTTAGTGATTGGAAACACAAATACCAATGCTATAAAAAAAGACACATGAGGTGAAAGGAGGACAAATTAGAGAGAAAAGGCATGCTGGAGGAATGAGAGGATAGATAGAACCTTTCTTGCATATCATAGTTTCTTTGATCATTGGAATTGATGGAGAGGGGTAGTTTGGATGAAGGAAGAAATGGATTCACCCATAATTTGGTTGTAATCACTTTCCTCTCAGTTTAATATGATGCAATTCAAATTTCCTCTAATTATTGTGTTTCAATCCATTTTTGTTTCATGTATTTTTGCAACATTTAGTAGATAGATTTCATGCTTTCTTTGAAGTTTTTTAAGAGCTACAGGTAAGGAACTAGATAGCTGCTGCTAATGGAGGCATAAAGGCCATGGAGTCTGGAGAAAAGGGATCTTCACCAAATGACACGCTGCAAGAGGTAACCCCCTCCCTTCCCTCTCTCTCTTTCCTTTGAAAAAGTGTAGAAATTTCAGGAAATTTTCCATTATTGTATATATTCTATCAACATGATTCACCCTCCCTATAGTAAATGTTAGATTAGGTTGTAGAATTGTTCCTGCAAAGAAATCTAACTACAGAATGGTGACCATACTGTGGACCTAAGGGGATATTCTCTTGAAACATGTTTTCTTGATAATTTACCCTTGTTTGGGTGTTTCTTTCCTTTTAATCCTTTGATGCATGCTTTATCTTGTTCTTAGAAGGTTTTAATTTAGTCTTGGAGGTCAAAACCAACCTAGATCTGCATTTTCATAGTTAAAAATGCTTGAAAATTTTGAGGGTTTTTTCATGATATCTTGTTTTTTCTTTATGTACACGGATTTTATCTGAACATATGTGTATACATGTGGGTTTTCTCTGAAAATTCATGTATATACGTCGGTTTCATCTTAACAGTCGCGTATGTGACAGAGTCTAGTATTTTGGGCATAAAATCTTCAATTCTTGTATGTTTTGAGTGATTTTTTTTGCTGTGGAAAACTTAGAAAACCATCTATATTATTTTAAAGTCTGATTTCATCTATTTTAATTAATATTTTTGGAACTTTTGAATAATTTTGAAGTTTTGTATGCATGTGAATGAAATTTGAAAAATTCATGATTCTTGAAATTTGTTATGATCAGATCAATAATTTTGGGTGATTTTGGTTGATTTTTGTTGTTGTAGGTGTCTTAGGAGTCTTCCAACTTAGGTTTTACACAACATTTACCTCCATTTTAGCAAGATTTAAGGTATTTCTGAAGAATTTTGAAATTTTGCATGTTTTTTGAAAAATTCATGGTTCTTTATTTTCGATGGTCAGATCTACAATTTTGGGCCATTGTGGTTGGTTTTTTCTGTTGTAGATGTATTGTGAATATCATAACTTAGGTTTCAGACCATACTTACATCTCTTTTATCAAATTTTAAATATTTGTGGAAGGATTTTTGAAGTTTTGTGTGCATATGTCTGGAATTTGAATTTTTTTTTAAACTCTATTTTTTGGCTTTGAATTGAATTCTTTACAGACCTTGCAGAACCTTAATTAAATTTTAAAACAATGATTGAGTATTCCTAGTATATTTTAGGATCATTTTTGAAGGCTTTAGGACCTTTTTCCTTCAAATTTGGAAAGCTTGGAAACCTCCTTGAAAAGCTAGAAAAAAACTTTAACTAGTAATTTTGTTTTTAGCATTGGTCAAATTTCCTTTAACAAATGATCAGATCTGAAAGTTTGTGAAATGATTATCATTTGGTTTCATTATTTCGTCATCAGACATATGAAATTTTTTCTCATTGTATCATTTTGATCTCATACTTTCATAAGTAAAATGTTGCAAAAATTAAAAGACATGACACATTATTTCAATGAATGAACTTTTAGGCCCAAAATTGTGAAGTCAAATAAACTTGCTAACTTGCCACACAATTTGAAATCCTAACTAAGACATTTTCGATACCACAAGTATCTTGTTCACTTGCACTTTCAAGTGATCTTGTGAACGGGAAAGTGGTCCTCAAATGCAATAGTGAAGATCACCAAAATTTTTGCATCACCCTGTTTCATTGAAAATTTTTATTGAGTTAGGGATATTTGTTTTTGTGGAAAAAAGGAATTACATACATGTGTGAAAGACTCTCTGAAAAAACCTCTTAACCTTTTTTTAGTATAGAGAGTTCATCGAATGAAAAGTTAGGATTAAAAACATATGTCAATTGGTTTGGTTTAGTAGCATAAGTCGCAACATCATCAATTTCACCACCACTCATAGAAACTAAGCAAATTACCTTTAAAATCAATGCTTAATCTAAAAACAACCAAGATTTTATCTTTTGATATCACCAACAATATTAGGCTAGGGATTTTGGTTAAGATGGTGATTTAACACTCCAAATCCATGAAACTTTGAAACTAGAATTGATTAAAGAGAGATAAATCCATTAGTAGAAAAAAGTGCTAGCCGGGAAAGCGCTTCTAACACAAGAATAAAGAATGAGTTCAATCCAAATTAGTAAGGGTGGTACCCCCCTCTTGCTTATTTGGTGGGATATGAGCACATTACAGTGTCTTGATTAACTCACAATTCCTCATGGTGACATCACTTTTCTGAGATAGCTAGTCTATGTGAGTTATCCTGGACTGACGACCGTTCTACTTGGTCACCAATTGTGAAGTGGTGACCATAGTTGTTTTTCCTAGGGAATCACAAAGGAGATTGTGAGTGGGGGACACTTGCAATTCCTGAGACATACACAAGGTTTTTTCAGCTCCTTGGGAGGGTGAGTAGCCAAGAGCTAACACTTGCACCACTGGCGATTGAAGAACAGTGTAATTGTTTCTCGTACCTTCACCATTTAGTAATTATTGAGGGTTAATGTCATTCAAGGGATATTGGTTTTGGAAGGCCCTCTAAAAATTCAAATTTCCATTAAACCTCGGTTTTTTGGGGAAGAAGCTTTCTTGTTGCTTCCTTAGGGATTTATTTTTCAGTGGTGTGGACACTTTAGTTTCTGTTTGGAGTCTATATTGCCTCTAGAATTGACTGATTACATTTATCATATATATTTTTCAATTCTAAAAATTCAAAAGTCAAAGTGGCTTCTCTCCCAATCCGGCAATCACGGCGGCAGGAAGGTGAGTCTTTAGAACTTGAAGGACCCGATAAAACACGAAGACGGATACATAAAGAGTGTGAAACTGACCCATTTTTAATTTCAATTCATAATAATAGAGAAGATCAAAATCAACCCAATACTAAAACATTTACAGAAACAGTTGACAATATTGCTCCAGTTGAGATTGAAATCAAAATCCTTCTCCGTTGGAGGAATATGATCCGTATACATCACCTGTATGGGATATCAATAATCCCAACAATCATGACATCTTAGATCTAACCTTTTCATCTGATGAAGCTATCATGGAAGTCATGAATATCTCAGAACGAACTTGGGAAGACATGCATCATAGATCATCATTTCTTTCTAAACCATATTCCTTAGCAGTAAAACATGAGAATTTTTTACCTTGATGATGATATGGAAAGGTACTAATGCCCTGTACAAACACACAATGTGATTTCAGAAGGATATTTGTCAAACATTTCAAAAACCATCCCTATCAACATATCCATTAAGCCGGGAATCATCGAAAATATCAATATAGGTGCCAATTGCTCTCCAAAATAAATCACACAATATACTGCTTTATTTAAATAATTTTGTGATATTTTTTCTTGGTCATATGAGGAAATGTCAGGCATCGATCCTATCATCATCGAACATGAGATAAAAACCTATCCAAATGTCAAACATGTACGATAAAAATTACGCCTAGTGAATCCTAAGAAATATCTTGCAATCAAAGAAGAAGTAGAAAAGTGGTTGAAAGCCGACTTCATTTACCCTGTACCATTGAATTAATGGGTATCCAATCCTGTTTCAGTCAATAAAAAAAGGGAAAATATGAGTTTGTACTGAATTTAGGGATTTAAATTTGGCAAGTCCCAAAGATAATTATCCCACACCCTTCATTGATTTGATTATAGACGAGTGTGCAGGTACCGAAATATTTTCGTTTATGGATGGATTCTCCGGTTACAACTAAATTCAGATTAATAAATAAGATCAACACAAAACAACTTTCATTTTCCCATGGGGCACTTTTGCGTATCGGAAAATGCCTTTTGGCCTTAAAAATGTCGGGGCTACTTTTCAAAGAGCCATGTAATATTCTTTTTCATGATATTAAGAAAATTGTCGAGGTTTATCTCGATGACTTGACATCCAAATCTAGGATCAGAGCTTAACATTGTGCACATTTGCATGTTATTTTCCTTTGATGTCGACAATATAACATAAGATTGAATCCACATAAATGCATATTTTGCATGGATTCTGGGAGATTACTTGGTTTCATTGTATCCAAGGATGGGATACAGGTAGATCACCTTAAGGTTGAGGCAATATTGCAGTTTCCTTCCCCGAAAACAATTAGACAGCTTCAAATCCTATAAGGAAAAACAACTTTCTTGAGAATATTTATTGCTAATTATGCTGAAATTTATAAAGGTTTCATGCATCTCTTAAAACAAGATGCAATGTTCATATGGGATGAACAATATCAACACTCATTTGATGCAATGAAACAAGCCCTCGTGCCAACCCCAGTGCTTAGTCCTCCAGACTATACTAGAGATTTTTTCCTGAGATTTTTTCCTATATTTGGTGGAAACCGAATCCACTTTAGGGATGGTTTTGGTCCAAGAGGATGATTCATCTTGAGAACATGTAATACACTATCTTAGTAAGGGCTTGGATGGACCCAAATTCAGATATTCACAGGTAGAGAAGCTAGCCCTGGTAGCAGTTCATGATGTCCAACGAATTAGACACTATATACTTCCAAGAAAAACAACTATAGTGGCTAAAATGAACCCCATGAAACACATATTGTCCCGTCGAATCATCGGGGAAAGTATTCAAAATGGATAGTAATTTTGCAAGAATTTGATATTGAATTCGTAAACTCTAAGGATAACAAGTATTTAACATTTGCAGAACTGATTTCTGAGTTACCCGACAATAAATAAGAAAAAGATGAAGAAGAGTATTGGGTAGATGAAAATTTATTTCTCATTTCCACTACTAATCCTTGGTATGGAAAATTAATTACATATCTCGAAACCCAAAGGACAGATGCTCAATTTTATAGCATCGAACGACATCACATCCAATACCAAGCACGAAGATACCTCATCATTGAGGATACTTTATACCATAGAGGAATAGACTTAGTTCTAAGACAATGTTTAATACATGAAGAAGCTGAACAGGTATTAAATGATTTCCATGCAGGAGCATGTGGCGGTCATATTTCTAGGTGGGAAACCACCTAGAAATATTGCGTGCATGATACTTTTTGCCCACAATATTCAAATATTGCATCAATTCTATTAAAAAGTGTCATCCTTTCCAGATTTACACAAGCAAAATGTGCGCACATCCAGCTCCGTTACACCCTGTAGTAACCATGGGTCCATTTTCAAAATGGGCCATTGATTATATGACGATCAACCCACCTTCATCCAATGGACACCACTACATCATAGTAGCAATGGAATACTTTACAAAGTTGGTTGAGGAAATGCCTACATTCGACAACACAACAAAAAATGCAACATTTTTCTTATTCAATCATGTCATAACTAGATTTGGTGTTCCTAAAGAGATTGTCACGGAAAACGCTAGCCATTTTAGGAATTCCTTCATGGATGAACTTACAACCAAGCTAGGATTAAGAAAGGACTTTTCCTCACCATATTATCCCCAATGTAATGGTCAAGTAGAAGCCATCAACAAGGTTTTGAAGACCATGCTACAATGCACGGTTGATAAGAACAAAACTAACTGGCATATGATGTTTTTCTATGCTCTCTGGGATTACCATACCTTAGCCAAAACTGCATCTGGTTTCACCCCTTTTCATTTGGTATATGGAGAAGAAGTTGTGTTGTCGATTGAATGTGAAATCCCGTCATTAAAATTGGCTATCGAACTCTTACATAACACTTCTACAGAAGAAGAACGAATCCTCCACCTTCATTAACTAGATGAAACTAGAAGAGAGGCCTCATTAAATGTAGAATCACACAAGAAAAGACTCAAATCCCAATATGACAAAGCATCCCATCCTCAAGTCTTTTCAGAAGGCAATCTGGTTTTGGTTGATGACCAAGACAATGATAAAATAGTAAAAGGAAAATTCGTACCTAAATGGTTTGTCCCACTTGTTTTCAAAACAATGTTAAAAAGAGGTGCATATGAGTTAGTAAATTATGATGGGGAACCATTGTCAGAGATCAGAAATGGTATCTACCTGAAGAAATACTTTATGTAGGCACTGGGGCCTCGCGCAATTTTGTTGTATTATGTTGTATGATATATGTAAAACTTTTGTACAATAGTTATTTCGAGCACACACTTATCTTGCTTGGTATCCTTACTTGGAAGATTTCATTGGAAACTTTCACTTATTTGCGATATGCGGATGGCACCAATCATGGCTCTCGGAACATTTCTTCCACCGCATGGGTAATATTCACACCTAACAATCAAGTTCTTAGTTCAAGAGGCTCTTTCCTTGGACCCGCGACCAAAATGTTGTAGAGTATAGCGCAGCCATCGAGCTTCTAGTCGAGGCTAACACCCTTGGCATCCAATGAATTATTATTAAACTGGACTCACAACTTGTTGTATCTCAGCTAAATGGTCAATATTAGGTTCACGATACTATACTGTTTAGAAATTTTCTACGAGTTCATCTTCTAGAACTCTAGTTTGAATTCATTGAATATATTCATGTTCCTAGACGTTCAAATAGCTTAGCTAATTCCTTAGCTAACTACATCCTTGATTGGCATCTTTGTCATACCTCATTTCGATGAAGCAAGCATATATTTTGAATGCATGGTACCTTATTTGAACAAATCTTTCAAAGCATAAGTAAATGTCGAAATGGTATTCCTTTGTATAAAGTAAAAACTGCTTACATCATAAACCAAAACATTTGTTTAAGTTCAAAAACAATATTTGCAGTAATGTTACACACACCAAAAAGAGTAGTATAAACACTTTCTCCCTTTGTATATTTTTCGTCAATAGAAAAATGTTCACAAAAAATTTCATAAAAATTCGAATACATGGAAAATCCAAAAAACACTTTTGAATTGATTTGATGTCTTGATCCAACATGAAGACCCATATACAACTAGAAGATTACCATGTAAATGCGTCATTCCTTCTGAGATACATTTGTGAAAGAGGTGATTCCTACAAGAATGGTAAAAAATGAGTCATCTACTTATCTTTATTATTTCAGATATTAAATGCATGTATTGAGGCCTATTGGTTGCCTAAACGGTTGGGTTATGGTTACTTGCATAGGATTATGGTGGAATTGACATGTTCAAACTATTTGATATAGGATTTGAACGACAAACCACGATCCATGGTGTTCATATTTTCACAAGAATCAGTATGAAGTAAAACCATCACTCATTTTTCCTACTGGGCCAAGATCCCATATTGGATGAAAAACGCAGTTAATTGGTTCTATCTCATCGTCCATAGACACATAATCCTACCTTAAATAGCCTACATATGGAGGGAACATCTGAAAGAGTGTGCACAACTATCTTAGCCCATGTTTGCACTACATTTCCCTGGCCTGACCCGTGCTTTAAAACGTACACCCTTGCAACACTCATTCCCCCATATGTATTATACCATTCTTTATTATTTTTTAAGCTCATACATGAAAAAGCACTAAAAATTAAAAAATACAAAAATCCAAAAAAGGGGAAATTTGAGTCGTGACATATTAAATCTTTGAGACAAAGGAAATAGACAGTAGTCTCCCTTGAACACGACACATCATTTTGTATCTACTGTCAGTACACCATTTTCATTTGACTTAGGAAGTTGTACCAGTAATTTGAATAGATCTCCACCAATAGGTTATCCTTCTTGTCATCTATGGAGATTTCTTTGATTCATCTGGAGTTGACGATTTTCACAATGAGTGGTTACTCGAGTCTTATGTTTCCAAGTGTCCATTTTGCGTCATGTTATGTGTTCAAGGGAATTCAAACCAGTGTCGTCCATTCCTCAAATATTCCTGACCAATGATGGCGGCCTTCCTTGTGTCAGTATACAGTGTTAGATCTCATAGCTCTACCAAATTATATCATCCTATTGATATCAGTTTCATGTCAACTGATGAGGGATGCATTAATTCCCTCCTTTTGACGGATCTGTTCCTATCGACGCCAAATCATCATCTAGGAAATGGATCTAGGAACCCCAATGAGTACCTTGGATCTTGCAGTCATTAGTGGCAGGATTCCTCTCAAATGATAGTGGGTATACACCAATGACCCTTTATAATATGATTCTACAAGTGTTCAACTTTAGAACATCTATTCACACTTGTCAGTTTGTACTCAATTACCTTGGAGTCCATCATCATTATCGGTGGACCTCCCCGCATCTCTTAATGGTATACATCAATGACCAATAATCAAATGGTGTTTTATTATGCTCGACATCGACTCCTTTATTCACATGATATAAAATCGTACTATTGTTGGTTTGTATTGAAGACCTTGGGAAATATAGTTGTATCACTCAGCAATGCACTACCCGAGTTGCGCAAGATTAAAGTACCATGAATACCTGGATATGTTGCACTTATATGTTTTTACATAATTTACTTTTGACATGGATCCACTATGTATTGTTCGTGGCCATGCTTGTTTACTACTGAGCATGGGTATACCCGCCTCAAGAAGATATTATATGTTTGGTAAATTTCCTTGTTTAACTTGTAGGTGTTTCTCCAACTCCTACGTTCATAAACTACCCTTTTCCATCATGCCTTGATCATTAAAGAGTATCAATCCAAAGAGTATCAAAATAAAATAAAATTCAATGTATTTCAGCCCTCAGCATAGCTTCGGACCTCACACATTAGGGGGCATATGTTAACAATAAAATTAACACCCTCGATGATGCTAGTTTGAAAACATATCTTCTTTTCATCTGCAACATGAAGACCATAATTTGGAACAAATTGAGAGCTTTGATCTCTCATCGGACCACTACTTTCGCAAAGGAATAAGCATGTGAAGACAAAGGTTTCTCTAAAGAATTCAATTCCAAGACTAATTAAGGATCAAAACCTAGTCACCACAACTCCTAGAGTGGAAAGAATACATGGCATATGTATTAATTGTCCTAAAAACCTGGAAATTCAAGTAAAATTCCCAAAAACTAAGGAAAGTGGGTTTTTTTAAGGAAATAATAAAAAAGCTTCAAAAATGCTAATCCCACATTCATGGTTAGTTATTGGAAACAAAAATACCAATGCTATAAAATAAAGGCATATGAGGTGAAAGCAGGAGGACAAATTAGAGAGCAAAGCCATGTTGGAGGAATGCGAAGATATATAGAACCTTTCTTGCACATCATAGTTTCTTTGATCATTGGCAATGATGGAGAGAGCTAGTTTGGAGAAAGGGAGAAATGGATTCACCTATTATTGGGCTGTAATCACTTTCCTCTCAATTTAATATGATGCAATTCAAATTTCCTCTAAATATTTTATTTCAATCCATGTTTGTTTCATGTATTTTTGCAACATTTAGTAGATAGATTCCATGCTTTCTTTGAAGTTTTTTAAGAGCTAGAGGCAAGGAACTAGTTAGCTGCTGATAATGGAGTCCTAAAGGCCATGGAGGATGGAGCAAAAGGATATTCACAAAATGGCACGCTACAAGAGCTAACCCCCTCCCTTCCCTCTCTCTCTTTCCTTTGAAAAAGTGTAGAAATTTCAAGAAATTGTTCATTATTGCATATATTCTCTCAACATGATTCACCCTCCCTATATAAAGTGTTAGATTAGGTTGTAGAATTGTCCCTACAAATAAATATGACTACAAGGTGGAATATGCGACTATTTTCATAGCAACCATTGTATCATACATGAATATGTGCATTGTAACTCACGTATATATCATTAGGGATTGCAACCGCGGGTTTCCTTAAAGCAAGTCACATATCATATGTGACTTCCCAGTATAAATAGTCGTGTATGCCTTAATCCAAAGTTAAAAAATATAAACATGATTAGTCGAGGATAGATGGGCCCTTAATCATAACTATCCCAGCTTCCTCAACCATCTCAACCTTCGTAACCTATCTTTTCTCATGTATAAATAGAGGGTAGGGTTTGAGGCTAATCAATAATAAGATATAGAGAAACGTTATACTAGTGATTTGCCTTTAGATATCTTGGAGCAGTAGAACTCAGTGTCCTTGGTTAGCATAGGACCTTGTCTCAGATGTTGGGTTGTAATGTCACCTTACCTGTTTATCAATAAAGAAAGTTCTTCTTCCAATATTGTGTCTTTGCACTCTTATAAATTGTGATTTCTGAATTATCTTATTTTTTCATTATGAATATGTTATTTCATTAACGATTGATATAATATATAATATATTGCAGGATGATATTTTTCATTGCAAGTGATTGGAGATACCGTGGAAGTTGTAGAAGCAACTTGAAGAGAAGAAGAAAAGCTAGGATCGACCATCATAAATAAGGTATGCCTATTTTCTTCCTATTTCTATTTCAAATTCTGAAATGGTTGATTATCTGTAAGTTATTTTAGTAATTTGGTAACCCCAGAGACCCTAGGTTATAAGGGTGTGTTTTCCTGAACAACAGAACTGGAGACTCCATTGGGGATTCCAACCTGTTGTGGGTCCTCTCTTTAGGCTTTCCTGACCAGTTTTTGCTCTATATGATTCTGTTTGTGATTTGTTTTAATTCTATCTTTAATTCCCAATATTGCACGTTGAGATCCTGTCTATAAATTGCTTTTCTTTTTGAAATTTTTTGACAGCATACACGGATTTCCTTGGTAACAGTCACGCATTGCACTTTGTATACACAGGTTTCTTTAGTGATAGTCGTGTATGGTATGCGAGTTTCCTTTAGGACAGTCATGTATTCCGTAGGTGTCTATGAGTCTATAGGGTTCTTGCTTGTCTTATTTTTATGATTTCTCAGATGCTTGTGAAGGTTCTATTTTGACATGATATTGTGGTCTTAGGTCTGTACATTTCACAGTTTACTTGATTAGTCAAGTCCTTGAGTGGTTTTTTTGTTTGACTTATTCATTGGTGAATGTGTTAGGTCCTCCTACTTGGCTTTTTGGGTCTGGGTACTTGTGTTTATAGGTCACTGATCAGTCCTTTGAAACATTGATATGCTTTGTATTGCTTTTAGTGGTATGAGTTAGTCATTCTTATCGTTTTTTGATCTATTAGTATTTGATTTGATAGTTCCGCCAAGTCTAGGTTTTGTGCCATTTCTTCCTGTTTGGGTGAAGTGTGTTACTATAAGGTATCTTTGCATCATTTATTGTTATATGTTTAGATTGTTCAAACTCACTCAATTTGCATTTACTTGCATCATCATTTTTTAATTTTTCGAAAAAAGAAAAGAGAAATTTTTTTGTGTACTTCTTGCATTAGGTTGCATTTAGTTCTTATTTTCATTATTTTTTTCATAAAAAAAATAAAAAATTTTAAAGTATTGTAGTTTCTCTTTTTTTTTTAAATTTCATTAGCTTGCATTACAAAGAAAAAGAAAAGAAAAATTGGCATTGTAGTTGCATTTACTTTGAAAGTTTGTATACATAATTTTTTATTTCTTTCTGATGAGTCTATAAAATCATACAGTCTCATCGTGCTACCTTTGAATAATACAACCCATTAAAAAGAACGATTAATTAAAAATTTACTAGTAAGTTTCTTTTTTCTAGGCTCATACATCAACTAGTTCAGGGTAGGCTTGTGGACTAGGGAGTTTTAACTGTCCATAAGAATTTGAATTCAAACATAGTATGCATTTCGTTAGGTAAATCCTCTTCTACAAAAGACCATCTGGAAATATCCTCTCACACAGGAGTTAAGCATGAGGCCGCGTGAGAACCTGGTTAAGGAGATAACCCTCCAATTCCATGTTCGAGTGTATATTAGGATTTTTGTGCATTTAGGGATCTTTTCAATACCAACTCCTGGGCCCTGTGCGGTGTCGGTGTTGACAGGGTTTCAGGATTTGATAACTTGCCCATGCATAAGGATCAGGCTTGCGACTGTTCCACTAGACTCTCAATGTGGTTGTGGTATCCTTTAGTTTCTTGACACTAGGGATCATACACAGGTGTTATTGGAATGCTATTTCCAATAGACCTTGGACGGACTTGGAAGGTAACCCCGATAGACAGTTTGGGAGGGAGGTTGGGTGATTTCAGTGCTTGTGCCCAAGAACATCTTCACAGGATGCCAAGTAACCATCCATCATTCTTCACTAGTTGGACCTGGGCCCTAATCATCCCAGGATTTCCTTTGGAAGGTGTACCTTGTATCTACTGTGTTTGTGTGGCTTTAGGACATTTTTAGTGAGTGATGTTTGGTTTGTCTATGTTTAGTTGGCCTTTAGGTGTGTATGAGTCAAATTTATAGTTGTGAAGGACCAACCTCTTCGTAGGTCAAGAAGGTTGCAAAACCTTCCTCCATCTGTTACAGTGGATCCTCCATCACCCCCTCAAAGGTGAAGACTAGATACTAATGGTTCTTTTGAACCAGTAGGAGTTAGTGAAGTTACAGGTGAATGAGAACTTAGGATTAACCAAGAAGAAACAACTGCAATAGATATTGAAGACTTGTAGGAGGAAAATTTTTCAAGGAATTTTAACCTACCTTTAATTGACTTAAATGATACTGTGATCGTTCAGGTTCTTCCCTTTAGTTCACCTATTATTGGTGTTCCTATGAGTAGAGTTATGTCTATATCTAGAGAGGATATTTCTACCCCAAATTCATTCATTTTGGCTGGTAGAGTCCCACCTCCCTTAGTTGGTACTTCAATACCAAATGCATCTACTACACCCATGTCACCAAGAAGTTGAGTGGTTCAACCACCGGATCCCTCTAATGTGGTAGATTCATCTGGTGGGGTAGTTATTGAGATTCCCATTTCACCTTTTGCTTCCCCCTCTTTCATGCATACTGCTCAGAGTGGTCCAAGTGGATCCTCCTCATTCATCTAGGTTTCCCGTGGAATGGGGGGCACATCCTCGTATCCACTCCTTATGTAGGTCTTACACCTGCAGATGTTGGAATGCAGTTTGGAAACAAAAATGCTTTTGGACAAGGTTTTCAGACATCAATTTCAGCCCCTTTCATGAGCTCTCCCTTTTCACTTTTTATTGGAGGGATACCTGCTTGTGTCTTTCAAACTCCAGTTTCATATAGAGCAGCTCAAACCACTTATAATGCACCACAAACAAGTAATCCACTAGATTTTGGGTGGAATCCTTTTCAAAGTAGTCCAACTACATCACAATCAGCAGCTAGGGGTAGCCCCACCTTTTCGTTTGGGAACCAGGTGGCAATTTCTTCTACATCCCAAACTCCTTATTTTTAGGCTCTGGTTAGGCCGAAGCTTCCTTTCCTGGAAACTTTAAACTTGTCAGACTTGTCCAAGTTGATGAATGACCCTATGCGGCATAGTGCGACATGGCCACCTATTCCTATTAAGTTACCTTTAGACATTCCTAATTTTGAAGGAAAATATGGAGAAGATACAAGTGCCCTTATAACCACATTTCACCTTTGGTGCTCTTCAAACTCACTAAATGATGACTCCATTTGGTTGAGGATTTTCCAAAGGACCTTGACTCATGTTGTAACAAAATGGTACATTGAACTTCGCTCTGCTTCATATGACAATTTTTTGGATTTAACAACTGTGTTCCTCAATCACTTCCAGCTTCCTATCTGGTATGATGCCGCCACAGATATGTTGTTGAATTTTTCGCAAAAAAAGCCACTCATATCTCGGATTACATCCAAGAGTGGTGAAGATGGAAGAGGCTTATCAAATCCACTATACCCCCTGAGTTCTTATTAGAGTGGTTCCTACAATATTTACTACCTTATATATCTAAGGACGTATGCACTTTGGGGGTGACCATAGAAGAAGAGGCTATCCTTAGGGCCCAGCAGTTAGACTTGAGTTATGCTCAGTATAGGATATTGTATGAAATCATACATGAGGCACTGAGGTCTACCAATAATGTAGAGAAACCCAATCCTGGACCCCATGCGGATGGTGTGGTTGGTTTAGTAAATTCTTCGACTATAGAGTCACTAGCTAAGCAAATCCATGAGTTTTTAGTGAAGCAATATGCAACAGAGGCAAGAAAGGATTACATGCCCTCATCTCAAACTACAACAGTTTTTTCACAGTCTTCTCAGAAGGGAAATCAGTAGCCCAGTGGGAAAAATAAGAAAGGGAAGAAGGGTGAGGGTAATCAAAACAAGAAGAAACCCACGAACAATGCTAATGGGGGTAAAAAAGATAAGAAGAAGGTTAAGTTTCCATGTAATTTGTGCTAGGAATACCACCTAACTAATCAATTCCCTCTTATGGATCAAGCTCAGAAGTTGCTAAAAAATAAACAATAGGGTGTCCTAAAGGATCCATTTCTCCAAGGACAGAATGCAGCTTCTATTTCAAATGTAGCCAAGGGCACTTCTAGTGCTCCTCCTAATCAAAACTATATCAACATGGTACAATATAACACCTTACTCCATACAAGAAACAAGAATTATGATCGAAGGCTTTAGAGAAGGGTAAGTCTACTAGTGAAACTTCTAACCTTCTCACTATTGAGAAACCTGTTGATCCGATGCCTAAGATACCGAACCATGTATTTAAAACTAACTATAGGGATGCTTCCAACTACTCAGTATTTGAATATTTGGTTCAAAATCCTTGTGCAATGTCACCGTTGTAAGTGTTACAAAGTTTTCTTGCTCGGTGGGATGCCCTCTTAGCATCTTTAGGTAGCATGGATTCATCGAGCCTACTGGAGAAGTTCAATCTTTCAGATGTTAATATTCACATGTTGTATCATGTGGCTTTGTCAATTGATGTTGTCCATGGTGGAAGAACCATTGAACGTACAGTTATTGATGAAGGTGCTTCCACGTGTGTAATGTCAATGTCCTACTGGAATGCTTTAGGTTCCCCGAAGCTAGTTCCATCAAACACTTTACTTATTTCTTTCAACAGAAGGTCTTGCCATAGAGATTAAGTTGGAAGGGAAAGAAGTTGTTATTGAAGTAGAATTTCTTGATTCTCCTTTGTATTATAAATTTCTTTTAGGGAGAAGCTGGACTTATGCCATGTGTGTGATTTCCTCAGTTGTTCTTCAAGTGGTAGTGTTTCCACACGAAGGGAAGTTGGTTACTAATGACCAACTTAGTTTCACTCAGAAGGGTTGTTTGGAGACTAATTAGTCCACTATACCTTTGATCGATAAGACTAAACTGGCTAATGAGAGCTTGGGGGTTAGAATGTATTCATCTTTGATGAGCACATTTGATATCCCATCCCATATAAACTATCTAGGTTCTACGAGTGTAGGGAATTATATCGCGATGATTGTCGATAGAACTGATCCTTGGGTCCTTCCTTCCCGTCATGAACCTCAAGTGCCCTGATCTGCATTGGAAGTGGCTTATCAAGCTATTGTTAATACCATTGTTGATCCTATCATGAATCTTGCTACAGTCTTAGAGGAGTTGGAAGAAGCTTATCTTCTCGCTTGAGAGGAGAACTCTTTATATTCATATGAATACTTAGACATGGTTTTACCTTTGGATGAATCCATTTTTGGAAGATATGAGTGGGCGAGATAAGATTTGTGAATATCTTGACCGTAGGTCCTACTTTCTTCCATAACTGAGTAGAATAAAAAACCAAGAGTTCCATGTGAGACTAGCAGAAGATGTTGATTTACCGATTATTCCTTTAGCAAAGGAGGGAATGTTTGCTAAGGAGAATATGGAAAATATCTCTATTACCATTCCAATCAAAATTTATGCAAACCCCAATGTCATAGAAAATGTGCATATCGGTGCAAATTGCTCTCCGGAGGAGATTTCCATATATACTGCCTTATTTAAGGAATTTCGCGACGTGTTTGCCTGTTCATATGAGGAGATGCCAAGAATTGATCCCTCTATTGTAGAACACAAAATCCGGACCTACCTCGATGCTATATTAGTTTTACAAAAGCTTTAACCTGTTAATCCACAAAAAGCGGCAACCCTCAAAGATGAGGTGGAAAAGTTGCTGAAAGATGGGTTTATCTACCTAATTTCTCTGATGGAATGGGTATCCAATCATGTTCCCATTGATAAGAAACAAGGGAAAATACACGTGCACTAATTTCCATGACCTAAATAAAGCATGTCCCAAGGACAATTATCCCACGCCCTTCATTGATCATATCATTGATGCTTGTGCGGGTAGCGAAGTATTGTCGTTTATGGATGGATTTTCTGGATATAATCAAATCAAGCCGGAAGACCAGCATAAAATGACTTATATTTTTCCTTGGGGTACCTTCATGTACAAGAATATGCCATTTGGTTTGAAAAATGTCGAGGCTACCTTTCAGTGGGCAATGAACTTTTCCTTCCACGACATCAAGAATATTGTCGATTCATACTTAGATGATTGGCCTGCCCATTCTTGCAAGAGGAGGGACCATCCAAATCACCTTCACTTGATTTTTGAATGATGTAGACATTCTAAAATATGCTTGAATCCCCACAAGTGTGTTTTCTGTGTTGATTTAGGGAGGCTACTCAGGTTTATTGTGTCAAACAAAGGAATTCAGGTGGATCCTTTGAAAGTTGAGGCTATTGTAAATCTTCCTCCTCCTCGTTCCTTCAAGGAACTTCAAATCCTGCAAGGGAAATATAAATTTCTTCGACGTTTTATAGTTAATTATTCCAAGATAACTAAGGGTTTCATGCACTTCCTTAAGCAAGACACTCCATTTTTATGGGATGAAACCGCACAACTTGCATTCGAGGCATTGAAAAAGGATTTGTTGTCGGCTCCTTTATTACGTCCACTAGATTACTCTAAAGACTTTATATTGTATATGGCTACGTTGGAGTCGACCATTGGGGTACTATTGGTTCAGGAGGATGACAAGCTCCAAGAGCATGTTGTCTATTATCTCAGTCATGCATTAGTTGGTCCAAAACTTAGATGCTTCCACATCGAGAAATTAGCATTAGCAATTGTCTATGTTGTTCAAAGGCTGCATCACTACATTTTATGGAGGACAGCCGCAGTGGAGGAAGATATAAATCCTTTTTAGTATGTTTTGTACCGACGCATAATTGGGGGAAAATTCAACAAGTGGATAGTCATTCTCTAAGAGTTTGACTTGGATTTATAATCTATGAAATCTAAAAAGTCCTTTTTTGTGGAGCTTATCTCAAAATTTCCTATGGAAGAGAATGTAGTGGTGGAGGATGACTCATTCCCAGATGAGTATATCTTTTTGATTTCGACCTATAATCCCTGGTACAGAGATATCCTTATATATCTCAAGGCTTTGAAGTGTCCTGCGTCCTTGTCGAGGGAAGAGCGATGTAAATTGTGTGCCAATGCGAAAAACTACACGATCATAGGTGATACTTTATATCGTAGAGGGGTAGATTCTATTTTGTGTCGGTGCCTCACCCATGAGGAGGTTGAACATGTCCTAAATGATTTCCATAGCAGAGCATGTGGGGGTCATTTATTTGGGTTAGCAACGAACCAGAATATTTTACATGCTAGTTATTTATGTCCCAGAATATTTAAGGATTGTGTGGAGGTTGTGAAGCGTTGTAATATGTGTCATCTCTACACCAGGAAAATGTGGTCGCATCCTACTTTGTTGTTTCCCGTCATTACAGTGAGACCCTTCACTAAGTGGGGGGTAGATTACATGACATGCAATCCATTTTCTACCGGGGGGCACAAATATATCATTGGCATTGTTGACTACTTCACCAAGTTGGCAGAGGAAATACCTAACTTCAAAGTAGACGGTGAAATGGCAGCTTACTTCGTGTTTAACCAAATCATTACTCATTTCGGTATACCAAAGGAGATTGTCACTGACCATGGAAGTCACTTTCAGAATAGTATGACGACCAAGATGACTAATATGCTAGGGTTTAAGCAAGATAACTCATCTTCGTTCTACCCACAAGTGAATGGATAAGTAGAGGCAGTAAACAAAACCTTGAAAACCATTCTAAAGTGTACCATTAACGCAAGTCGGTCAAATTGCCACATCATGCTATATCTTGCACTTTGGGAGTACCAGAATAATGTCAAGACCGCTACGGGTTTCTCACCTTTCCATCTCATTCACAGGGTGGAAGAAATCATGCTGGACGAATGCGATATTCCATCTCTTAAGATATATATTCATGTACTCCGTGACACTACGAAACTAGTAGAGTGTTTGCTTCACTTAGAAAATCTGGATGAATGACGTATAGATGTGTTAACAACAAACAAAGCTCATAAGAATAGGGTAAAGAACCAATATGAAAAAGTAGTTAAGCCAAGATTTTTCTCTAAGGGGGAGCTTGTTTTGCTATGGGATCAAGACAAAGAACCCCTAGGGGCAGGAAAATTCAACTCTATGTGGTTAGGTCCCTACGTCGTATCAAAGGTCTTGAAAAAGGGAGTATATGAATTAACTGATTTTGATGGAAATAAGTTGCTTGAGCCTAGAAATGGGCTCTACATGAAGAAGTACTACACTTAGACATGGTGCTTGTTCTTGTATTTTTATTGCATGTATTTTTATGTACAATAGTTAGCTGGTTAGTTTTTCTTATATAGTATGTTGGTTGTTTTAGATGTCAGCCGAGTGGTTCATAGGTTTTGTGGATGGCACTAGGCACCATACTTGTATCCTGGATTTAGCTGCGTGGGTTATCTATTCACCCTCATGATGGTTATTTTCCCCTGGTGGCGCTTGCTTAGGTCCTGCTACTAATAATGTGGCCGAGTACATGGAATTTATTGAGTTGTTATGGGATGCTATACTACATGGCATTACCCATCTGGAAGTCATACTTGACTCTCAGCTGGTAGTTTCCCAACTCAATAGTGATTATCATGTGGGAAACCCTACTTTGCTACGTCAGTTTTTGCACGTAAGATTACTTGAAATAAATTTTGAATATATTTCATTTAATCACATTTCAAGGAATGAAAATACAATTACTGATGCTTATGTGAACTACATATTAGACTGGAAATTAACACACATTTTGTAAAATAAATATAACAGATGCATTTGAGACACATGTAAATAACCAGGAAAATATATATATGTGTGTGTGTGTGTGTGTGTAAAATATATCCATAGATAGATTGAGTTTTTTATCTAAATATCTTGTCATAACTGTATAAATATACAAAAAATAGTGTAATCCATATGTATTCCTATAGATCTAATCCTTCTCCTCATCCTCCTCGGCTGCAACCACCTCTTTGGCCTCCTTGTAATGTATAACGACCCTGACTACCCTCCTAAGAAGGCGTATCCAAGTCGTCAAAATCCCTACTACAAACTCCTACATCACAATGAGAATCTTCTCTATCCACATGGTAGGGACTCCTTGGGTTAGCCTGGCCAACTTCCCCTTGATAACTCATAGTATACTCTGGTCTCCACCCTATGTGGGCCGCACAAATGTCCTAGGGTTCCCATAAGGGCGTACAGATCCAAAATATGCATTTAAAACATTTAAAAAGGATCAAAACTCTTATACATATGTATATACATAAATTTATGATTAAAATTCATAAAAATAAAATAACATAAAAAGATACAAAAAACTATCTCTCCCCATGCCTCTCCTGGCGAGAGGACAACGTCATTATCTCCTCAGAACTCCAATCCGGTGTATGGGAACTGCTCAAGAGATGGTACTTGTCTTTCCCACTAGAGATAGAATTCATCATCATAAACACTTTGGACTGAGCCTCCACCACCTTGACGAAGAAACACATCTCCCCATCTAGTGAGCCTAGGATGGTGAGGGGAAGGTGGAGATAGTGTTAGTGTAGGGTTATTAGCTGGAGTTCTCTCAAAGAAGAATGCCACCAAAATGCTTGCATACCTGAATTTCTTCCTGCGTCCTCTCTTGCAGTCAAAGAGTTGTTTCCTCATAATTAGGATCATACTCGAGCACCAGTCAAATACTATACCCTGGATGCACTCCACTGTAATTCGCATCTGAGTCCCAGTGGCCAAATGCAGTGAAGATGAACCAAAAATCCTTACCACTATGCTTACCATCACTTGTAATGGAAAGCTAGGTATGTGAGCAATTGGGACACATGTCCCCTTCTTCTGTGTGACTAATGGGAAGTAAGCACCAATGTAGTCCTGAACACTCATAGGGTCACCACCCCTACCAGGACCCTCAAGGTTCATGGGCATGCCTTTGGGGGAAAGCCCTATAATAAAGTATATGTCCTCTACTATAATCTATAGATCTCTCCTTGTAGATCAAACAAACCAAGGTCATGGTACCGGTAACTAATTAGAGTCTCTAGTAAACAGACATTGGCCATCATGTCGGAAGTACATTAGAATTTCAACAAGACACATTGTTGCAAAGCTTGTAAATTCGGGGCATCCCTCATTTCCTCTCGATCCATATCCTCATGCTCTCTTTCCCTCCACTCTAGAACCATCTTATACCTACCCAATGACCATGTTTAATCATTAGAACCCATCAGTATCTTTTGGTTTTGGCCAATTTTTAACCTTTTCTAATTCAAGCAGCATACGTGAATGTGCTTTAAGCACATTGCGGGTCATCCACAAGTTTCTCTATAGTAATTTGCATATAAAATGCATATACCTAACTGCTATAGCAGCATACCCACATATGTTGTGTAACCTATGTAGGGATTTCACAAAATGATAAAATTTTACACCAAAATTAAAATTTGAGCGGATGAAAAGAAGGAGAAGGGAGAGATGACCAACCTGAAACTTGTAGATTTTGATTCAGTCCAACGGTTTGGCCTCGGTGAGTACTTGAAGTCAGAGGTAAAAACTTGCCAAGTTTAGTAATTTTCCAAAATGGTATTTCTATTTTTTTTTTGAAGTACTTATAAAAAAAAATCAAAATTTTGACTATTTCCTATAGTTTAAAATCATTTTTTAATGAATGGACTAATACCATGGGTTTTTACTAACTGTAGCAGGTCGAGATCACTAAAAATTTATTTTTCGTCACATATCAGGTAGGATTTGGCCATTATTGTTGACATTGCATCTATACCTTATCTGTCATTAAAACCCTATGATCACTTTTTCATTCATGAACTATGGTGTCAAACCATTTGACCTCGTATACATCATTGTTCCTCTATGGAAAGGCCCTCCTTCTCATGGGTACCCTAGTTAGAACACTTTATCATCTTTTGGTACCCATGCCGCAGTTGTGCTAGGTTTGTGGGAGCCTTCTTAGTCATTTTTTATTCCAAAATGAACCTCATTTTGCATCTTTTTATGAGCTATCCTTGTTACAAGGCTCCCCTCACTTATGGAGTTTTCTTTAGGCCCTGGTATGACTCCTCAAAATAGACTAGACTACCGAGTAAACTTGTTTGGTCAAACTCTTTAAGAGTAAGTGAACGGGAATCCACATTGGTGGTAGTTTATCGCTTTTTCGGACCATATGGAATATTTACAAAAAAAGGAGCACTCTATTTTCTTCAAAATATGAGAAGAGTATCTTGAGGCATAGGTTTATCACGTTTTCAAACCTGAGGGACTAAACTTACGGAAAAGGAACACCCGATATGATCTTAGTTTTCTCTTTTTCGTGCTCTGGACCCAAACATGAAAAATATTCCAAGCATACTTTATGTCTTTGTCATGCTTGCAAAACCTAAAGAACATAGCATCTAGTTTAATGTTGTAAGCCCCATTTATCATAATCAAATGGATCTTTCTGAGTGATCTTGCCTTCCTTCACACTCGTTAAACTTAGGCCACCTATCGCTTCTGAAGATGCGTCGGTCTGGTATTATTTTACCCCATTTTCAGATCTTGCCAATTAAGTATGAAAAATGTTTACCTTAGTCCTCTAGGAGCTAAGAGAGTTCTTATGTGGATTGTTTTATACTTTTTTGGCCTCAGGAGACTAAATTGTATGAAAAATTACCTGCCTAGAGTCTTCTTCGGAGTTTTCAGAATCTCAAAATATGAAAACACAAGCGAGGATGTATTAGTCTAAGCTCATAAAATCCACAAATCAGTAACATTATCAAGAATTATTCTCTCCCCTCTTCAATATTGTAAAAAATTAAGAGAGACTCGAGTTAACTTTCCTGGACTCGTTAAAATTTAACAGAAAAGATAAGGAAGAATTACTCTCTTTGGGTTATAAACAGTGGCAACATTTCATCCTTGAACAAAGCACTCTCTGAACTTTCTGATACTCATGTCTCAGCTTACACTTTTAACTCATCTATTATTCTGAGTTTTTACTCCTCTGCTTGTCCTTTATACATGGGAAATCTGAGAATGTCTCCTACATGACAGATAATTCTAATTGTCCTATCTACAAGTCAAAATCTACCTTGGGTCATCTCTATGTCATTCTCATTGTTCAAGGATCTGTCCCTTCATTTTATTATTATCCTGATTCCTATCGTTATCCTATCTGATAATTACTTGTGTCTACCTTCCTGTATCCAGTGTCCTGGTCACTCTTGTGATCTATTGAAGGATTCATTACCTTCCTTCTCACATCACGGTTTCTCATCAGCCTCTCTTGAAGATGAAGACCTAGAGTTTTGAGGATGGTACCTTAGGATTCACTAACATTATTGGTGAACTCCTTTTCTTCAGTTGTTAGCATCACTCATTTACTGACATCTCGTTGATTTTCTTCCATGTTTGACTTCAACACATCTATTCACATGGTAGGGACTGTATTGGTTCCTTTGGATTTGGATGAAGACCTTAGGTTCACCTCTATAACCTAATTTGCGCGCAAGATTGTGTTATGTTCAACTACATTGCTTCCAGATTTTTAAGACTCATCATTGTATATTGTGGATTCGATCCACCTTTGTAATATGTGTGGTCTTGTTACCCATATCATATGAGTAATCAAAGCTTGTAAAGGAGCTTGTTTTCTGCTTTATTGAACATGGCATCCTTAGACATGATTTTGTATATTACTTTGATATGTTTTTGTTTCAGGTACCTCCTCTGCTGCCTTGGTAACTGAGTTATCCAAGATTAAAATATTGTAATGTATTTCGGTCATTGCTTCCCTCTGAACTCACACATTAGGGAGCATCTGTCATCATGTAAAATGTCACTTCTCAATCTGATTACTAACACCCAATGTGTCGGAACACAAAAGGAAAAAATGGATTGAAATAGCCAAAACACTATAGATGGGCATGACCTTTGATACAAAATTACCTTACCAGTTGGATTTATTTTTTTTATGGACATTAGGTGGAATACGCAACTATTTGCATAGCAACCCGCGTATCATATGCCAGTATGTGCATTGCAACTCGCGTATATATCATTAGGGATTGCACCTGCGAGTTTCCTTAAATAAATTTGTGTATCATACATGAATTCCCAGTATCAATAGCCATGTTTTCCTTAATCCAAAGTTAAAAAATATAAACACGATTAGTCGAGGACAGTTGGGCCCTTAATCATAACTATCCCAACTTCCTCAAGCATCTCAACCTTCGTAACCTCTCTCTTTTCTCATGTATAAATAGAGGGTAGGGGTTGAGGCTAATCAATCATAAGATATAGAGCAAAGTTATGCTGATGGTTTGCCTTCATATATCTTGGAGAAGCAGAACTTGGTGTACTTGGTTAGAAAAGGAGCACTTGTCTCAGATGTTGGGTTGTAATCTTACCTTACCTGTTTATCAATAAAGAAAGTTCTTCTTCCAATATTGTGTTTTTGCGCTATTATATATTGTGATTTCTGAGTTATCTTATTGTTTCATTATGAATATATTATTTCATTAACCATTGATATAATATATAAGATATTGCAGGAAGATCTTGTTCTTTGCAGGTGATTGGAGATACACTGGAAAATGTAGAAGCAACTTGAAGAGAAGAAGAAAAGCTAGGATCAACTGTCATAAATACGGTATGTCTATTTTCTTCCTATTTCTATTTCAAATTCTGAAAAGGTTGATTATCTGCAAGCTATTTTAGTAAGTTGGTAACCCTAAAGACCCTATGTTATAAGGGTGTGTTTTCCTAAAAAATATTGCAGGATCACTCTTCATCTCATAAGCACTGTTATTGGACAACATTTTGATCTTTGGGATATCTTCTATCAGGTAGGAAAAATTATTGGAAAAAAAATTGAAGTTATTATCTTCACACTGGTACAAAATGAGAGATAAATGACCAAGTGGCCAAAAAATTTGGTTACCACAATTTTTTCAAGAGATAAATGACTAAAATTGAGAAATTTTAAGTGAGCCAACTAGAAACGACCAAGATAAATGACTGTTGGCCATAGGAAAAATTAGTTAATTTTGGTCTTTAAGTTTTGGGACCAAGATTAGTGTGAACAGGGCTACGATGGAACAGGTGTTGAATTGGTCAACTCCAAAATTTTGGGCAGAATTTTGGGGAAAAGTAATTGTATTGACGGATTCTGATGGAAAATTCAGTGAGTTATTTAGAAGGTTTGTCCACTTTTGGGTATTGGGTGCAAGATGTAAAGTCGACCAGTAGAGCCTATAAAAATGTAATGGATTGGGATTTTTGGGTTGGTTGAAGTTAACTTTTGTAATGTCGATAGAATGATTTTGTACTATTATGTCGAAGATGAATAAGATTCATGAGTATACTTTCAATCCACAAGTTGTGTGCACGAACTCAATGTAATGGGGATTGTGGGGAAATGTCTGCAAGTTGTGTGCACAGACCAAAGAGTTCAAAGTGTGACTCTTGCTAATTAACGAGTGCTTTTTTGGTTTTTACCATCTTGGGTTTCCACATTATATTTATTGCATCGAATGGTGTATGATGAATGTGTGTGCTGTTTTGTGTATTGTTGTGACATGTGATAATGTGTTAATTTATGAATAAGTAATCGAATCAACAAATCTTCAATGGGTTTTATGAATATGTTTAAAGTTGTGAATAGACTGTAATATACTCTCATGGTAGTTATTTTGTTGATGTCATTTATGTGGATGTCTAGTAAAAGAATATCCCCTTCTTTACTGTAGAAACTTGGTTCATGCAACTCATATAAGTATCTTGGGTGAGACCTCATTTACTTCATAGGTATTTTCGACAGGATTAGACCCTATCAGGCCGATACTTTGGGTCTTTATTGGTCTAGTTGAAGTTGAACCTGGGTTAGTAGATATTGAGCCAACAAATGAATCTGTTTCCAGGACCTGGAACATTGTGAAGGGGACATGTCTTAGCACCTGAAGAATCCTGAGATTTAGGATTCGGTAGATCAAAAGGATTGAGAATTTTCTCAATAAGAAAGTAGGGGGTCACAACTGACTCCAAGAGAATGGTTAGGAAGGTATGTATATTTGGGTATCCATGAGATTTTATTTAGTGAATTCCTTATTATATTATATGAATGGTTGGAAAAACTAGCACTTCAGAAGAAAAAATTTCAAGGTGGTGAACCTAGGGGTTGTGCGCCTCAACTGGTTCAGCGAACAGAGAGTATTAATAATATCATATCAAGGTTTGTTGACTTCTGGGTCGATAAAATTTGAAAAGGATACATTACTAAGATCATTGTGGATACTATAAAGTCATATAGTGAAGCTGAGAGGAAATTTTTCCAAGGTCCCAAGGGTTGACACCTGAAGTTCTTAAAACTGTGGATCAAAATGTTGGTATGTGAAAAAGGAATTTTTTGGATGGAGTCCAATGAGTGAATAATTATGCGTGGAGGGCATAAGTATTGACAAGAAGAAGGTTTGGAAATGATGGGTAGAATGAGATGAGATGTTCCAAGCTGATAGTGAGATTGATGAAGAGGGTGGATGCCTAAGGAGTGGGAAACGATTCTAGTCGAATAAGAGGAGAAGGAATACAACAAAGAGAGAGAGTTGCAGTATAGCAGAAGAGGGGACTACAAGTTGGTGCCACAACTCGATGAGGAGTCTTATGACAAAGACAAAGTACTAGATTATTTCTAAGGACAAGGAAGAAGTGTCATATTCATACGATACCCGAGGTTATGACATACCTATGACTCTGCATACATCTTCAGTATCATACGTAAGAGATAAAATTGTATCAAAGTGTTTCTTTTCTAATCAAAGTAATAGTCAAAGGAAAGATAGTGGTAAAAAATTTCCTTCTATTGGTCCATATAATTTGGGTTCATCGGTACCTCAAGGGAACGGAATGGTTGGGGATGACATGAAGTTACCTATATTTAATGGAAATGGGTTGAAAGACCCTAAACAACACTCATTTTTGTGTGAGGTTTTCTGGACTGTGCAATAGGTCGAGGATGAGGCGGTAAAAGGGGCCTAGATGGTCACAACCTTTAGAGGTCATGCTCTTGATTGGTATATGAGGTTATATGTGGTTCCTACGAGAAGACTTGAGAATTCATTCAATCAGATCCAATATGTATTAATATATGAGTTTAAGAAACCAAAATCTAAGTCGTAGTGCATCATAGAGTTGAAGGAGATTAAACAACCGCCAAGCAAATATGTCTGGGATTTTGACCAGAGATTCAAAACCACAATGAGTAAGGTAATTTTTCAAATGTTTGATGTTCAAAATAAGGATTGGTTTATTGTTTCTATATTACCCCATATTTGTGTTCCTTTAATGCAGCAAAATATAGTATCACATATATAAGCATTAGATTTTCCAATGAAATTAGAAGCGTCACTAGCTGGGGAAACTAGTGTGGGAATGGTGCAAATTCAGTCGTAAATGGATAATATTTTGTTGTAGATTTGGGATATCAATAAGGGAAAGGAGATTCATGAAGAAATATGGTGCACGAGATGTAAAAGAAAAGGCCATCATAAATATTCATGCCTATATTTTATGGATTACCATGCTTCTGGTGCTCCAAATCCATTAAGTACACAAGGGATGCCATGGTGTAGAGTCTTTTAAACAAGAGGGAACCTTGGCATCTAATGGAGAATCTGCGGTGAGAAGATTTAA
>LPNX010801549.1:703744-719361 GCA_001517045.1 Pseudotsuga menziesii | reverse complement strand
TTTTAGGGTTAATAAACAATAAAGAATTTTGTAATTAAAAATATTTTTAAGTTTTTTATGTTTTTTATTAAAATGTTTTATAATTTAATAATTAAAATTTTTTATCTTCATTAAAATTAAAGCATTTGTTAATTTAATTAATTCAACTTTTTTGTTAATATAGGCCTTTTATAAATTCAATTGATTTTAATCCTTTTAATTTTATTATTAAAGTTTTTATAAGATATTTACTTCTAATAGAATATATTAATAGAATATTAATAAGATATTTAATTTCTTTTTTAAAAATTTTAGAAAGGAAATTTATTAAATTATTTAGATATTTTAATTTATTTTGAAAATTTTTTAATTTTTTATTTTTTTAGAATTTTATAAAAGTTTAAATACTAGGTTTTTATGTTTTTAAAAATTAGGGTTTTTTATAGTGAAATTATGGAAAATAGGGAGAATTCTAGGGAAATTAATTTCAAAATGTATTTTTCAATTTTAAGTTTTTAATTTTAATTTTAATAACTTCATGTTTTTTAATGTAAGTTTTTTATTTTTTATTTTTTATTTTATTATTAATTTTAAGTTATTATTAATTTTAGTTTTTTATTTTTAGTTTTTTAGTTTTTTAGGTTTTAGTTATTATTTATCTTGGTTAGGTTTGGAAACCATGATCGGCTGATGGACAAGCCGTCATCTCTGTTTAAGCAATTAGGGTTTTTTACTATCTCAATAGCCTCTCTAATTCTCCTCTTTGACCAGTTGTCGACTTGGGCTAATACCTGCATATCCTCGATTTTAATAGGGTGTTTTGAGTTATGTGAGTGTTCTGCTAAGGCTGACTTGTGGGTTCTATTAAGACGGATATCAGCACAGTGTTCCTTGACCCTCGTACGGATGGACCGCCCTGTTTCACCAATGTAGGCTTTCCCGCATTCACAGGGAATGAGGTAAACCCCCTTTTTAAGACTTGGGTCAACAGGATATTTTACTGACCTAAGTAACTTTCTGATGTTGTTGGGTGGGGAAAAAACTGAGTCAATATTCTTCTTTTTCAGGTGTTTGGCTATTTTGTCCGTAGTCCCTTGAATGTAAGGGAGAAATGCTTTATGATCCCCAACTTTCTTCTCTTTAGAAGAAGCCTTCGGTCTGTTTTCCTGGGTTTTTGTAGCTCTTTCAAGGGCTTTGTTGATTTGAGTTAGGTTATAACCATTGCTCAGAAAAACATTGCGTAGGTGATCTTGCTCAGATTCTAGGTGATCGTTATCAGAGATCCTTAGGGAACCTCTTAGAAGAATGTGTGTGTCTATAGAGGATAGTGGTTACACCTTCCAGTCTATATTATAAGTTTTTTCGATATATAAGCCATTATGAGAAAGACTGCAATGCATATCAGTTACGAGAGGAAAAGATAGTGGATACATATTTAATGAAGAGTGACGAGCAAATGAAAACTGAGAGATCACATGCATAGTTGCCTCAACCCAGGGATGGAATTACCTTTAGAGATCAAGGAAGAGGAGGAGGATTTAGCAGAGGAAGAGGTCAGTTCATCTGCTATAATTGTGGACAACCAAGATTATACATATCCTACATTGATATGCTCATATTGTAAAGAATTGGATCACACCGTCAAGGAAGTCCCACAACTTATTGCTAAAAGGAAAACCAAGGCCAATGGGAATCATATTTAGCACCCGAATGAAAATAAAAATGTTTAGAAGATTTCAGTTGAGCCCCAAGAAAAACCATCGATTATTTCTATCTTGATAAGGGGAGAAGTTGCTACCGAAGATAATAAAGGAGATCCATGGAACAACATGATAGTGGTGTAATCAATCAGATTGCAAGGTTACCAATGATACATAGATAGATTCATATAACAATAACGAAAAAAGAGACAGGAATGGTAGACAAAATAATAGCTTATATTACTCAAGAACATATATGGGTTCATACAATAAACCAAACCAAGTATATATCCGGCTCTACAACCTATATATATGTTTTACAAAACAGTTACAAAAAGTACTTGTCAGTTAAACCAACCAACATGAACTATGAGGTCAACATAATCTACAATTTGTTGACTGGAGGATCTAGTTGGCTTTCTTGACTAGGCTCCTCCAATATCTCCCCCAGCACAAAATATTTCTCCGTCCCAAAGAAATGAGGAGATGAAAATATTTTGTCTCGAGTAGCGATGCTTATGTATTGTTATTCATTTATGGATTGTGTTTCTTGATGGATGGTTTCTTATGAATGCACACTTCTATAATAGCTTTTGCAGTGACTGATAGTCGATGCTAGAATTCCTCCCAAGTGCAAAGTGATTTTTGTATGTCTATATTTAGTATGTTAATCATGTTGGTCCCCAAAATTTGCATCTTCTCTGAAACAACGAAAAGTATTCATTGTATTTGCGGCCTGATTTTTTCGACACTAGTTAAACTAGTTCTGGCTTGGCTGATCCCTTGATGCTCATATTTTTCTATATTTTTCTATTTTATTCATTTCCAACATGAGCTGATCATGAATTTTCTATGTCATTGCTTCAGCGCTTGATCGACGGTTCTGAAGTGAACTGATGAGTTCACGAGTCCTTTTCATTTTCTCAAATACTTGGCCATTATGAGTATACCGGTTCTACAATACCTCGATCATGATAGTAGATTCAGAAATGTACTAATCCAACAGTTTGTAAGATACGGCGAATAGTAAAAACTGATATCTCAGTAAAATAGTAGTTGCATCTGCTTGCTTGTGTCATATTTCCTTTAAATTTTCTTGAAAATTCGACACAACACTTTCAAAAAGACGATATGCATTATCGAGAGGTTTGTCAGCTTCAATTTTAGTAGGGATTGTAACAAATTGTCGTGCTAAATTATCACACTTGGTCAAAAATTCTACTTGTCATGTATTCATCTGCTTAATTTTCTCCTTGGTTTTATCTCTTCTATGTCTAGATTCTCTACTAATAGCATCTGCCAGCAGATCTAGTTCTTCTTCCTTGGCCTTTTGTGGATTAATTTCCATTGTGGAACCAAATTGAACTAGATGGATTACAGAGGGTACCTGCTATTGAAAATGTTGTAGTTGTTTTTGTTGCTCTTTTTCTTGTCTCTTTTTCTCTTTTATTTATTTTATTCTCCTCTGCCCCTGCTCTCTGGCTTATCTATCGGTTTCTTATGTCGACAAACTATCTATTGGTGCATTATGTGTTTGTTCAATGGGTATAGTAGTAAGAACATGGATCAGTGGATGGATGTTAGGTGGATTAGTGATAAGTGGTGATTGTAGAGGGGGTGGCATAGGTGAAGGAAGCGTTGGTGGTTGCTTAGAAGTTGTTCGTAATGAGTTGTTTATAGTTTCAGTTGTTTCAACAATTTGTCTAGGCTCAACAAAGTCGATATTTTTGACAAGTTCTTTAATAAGTTCTGCAGAGTCGACATGGTCGATATTTTCGACAAGTTCTTCAGAGTCGATAGGTGTGGTTGCTTCATCGGTGGGGCTATTGATGATGGGTTCAAAAAGTAGTGGGTTTTCAACAGGTTGGGGGGTAAATGAGGAGGTTTGTTCTGCTACAATGTTGTTGGTTATATCAGGGTTTCTTTGCATAACGATATTAGTATACCCAACAACTTGTGCTTCCGGTATGGAGGATTGTAGATGGTCGAGATTTTGGAGTATGGATAAACTATCTTGTGGAGCGTTTTTGGATAGAACTAGTATTTTTACCATCATTTTTTGCAAGTTAGGAAGGATGAAAGGTAGCTGGTTTATCAATTCTTGGAATTCATTGTCCTTTTGGATTCGGGCATGGAGTGGTGCAGGTAATGACTATAAATATGGATGTGTGATGGCAGGAGGTGTGGTGGTTGTACAAGTCGATATCACTTCTTCGACAATTGGAGTCGGAGATGGAGGTAGTGGGGTGTGTGTGAGATTGAAATAAGGTGTAACATTTTTTACATTCTTTTTTCTTGTTTGTGCTCGTTGCTCCTCGTCAATGATAAATTTGTGGAACTATTAATCAGCTAGTATCTTGTTCTTGGCGGAATCCTATAGGATCTAATTTGTTTTATCATATAACTCTATTCTATCATCTTGTGTCGGTTCTTGGAGGATGAGTTTATGTTTCCCCTTTCCTTTCACTGTACTCTTCCTTTTCTGTTGAGCGTTAAATAACTTTTCAGCTATCTGATGGATCTTCTCTTGTGTTAATGCATACTTGGGAAGATTAGTATCAGACTGGGTAATCTCATTAGTCGGTTTTGCTTCCTCCTCAGGTTGTTGTTTATTTGTTAAGGAGACCCCTAATGGGTTGATGTCACCAGTGTTGTTGCATTCGAGAGTGAAAGTGCTTATATGTAGTCACATTTCATAGTCCTATTCTTTCTATGGACTAGTTAAAGGCTCAACTATTGGTTTGTCAATTTTCTTTGCTATAGGTGGTATATCTAACTTGGTGTTAGATTTTTGATGAGTTCTATGAAGATTTTCGCAACTGAAGGGTAGTAGTCAAGTGATTTTGCATTGCCTCCATCTTCTTGTATATAACACACTGGTGTATGGTCCAATTCAAGTTGAATGTGTGATGATGGTGGTAGACATCTTCAGAAATTCTATGGTACCATCCATCAAGTATTTTTTATTTTCAGTGCTTGGAACCAGGTCTCCAACCAAATTTATTTTGTTGTTCTTCCTAGTCGACAACCATTCGGTACAAAATATTTAAAAATCCACATTGTGATTCGAATTGGTTCATTGAATTCCTTATCTCTGACTGGTCGAAGATGGTACATAGCGATCCAGATTATTCGTGAGGGGTATCATATTTGGGCCCTTCCTCTTGGTACTTTACGCATATGTGCTTGATTATTTAGGCTATGTGTTCAACCCATTGGTAGAGTTTCCATTTTTTCGACACGTTTTGAACTACTTCTAGCATGTCGAGCTTTAAGTCAGAGCCTCTTCCAATGCTTGTTAAATCCATAGAGATAATATTGGCAGCTATATTTGGTGTGCCATAGATGATTTGACTGATTATCAACCCTCTTGAGTTTTTTCTATTGTTTTACCTATTAGTTCTTCCATGAGGGCTAGGTTTAGTCTAATAGGAACTGGCTCTCCCTTGTTTGATAACCCAGTGATCCTATAGATTAGGTCACCAGAGATTTCTACAAGTGTGTCAAAATATAATTTTCCATTGTGGTACCTACTAACAATTAATTGTAAAATTATCTCTTTCGTGTCAGCAAAGCTATCCATAAGTGGGGCATTCATATAACTAAGGATCATAGTAGAACTTAATATTTGGACCTCCTCTATCCATTTACCATCTTTGTCGCATCCACAATCCTTAATTTCCTTCCAGATCCTTTTCAATGATGGCTTAATTACTTTAGAATTTCGAATGTTATATAGTCGGGTCTCGAAGGGTGTGATATATTTTCCTAGTTGTTTGATATTGTTTGATGTGGACCTGGTAGTTGCAGTCGGATTTTTGGGTGCCATTGTGTCGATTAGATGCTCTAGTTCAGAAGGGGGTAAATTAGGCTTGGGATTTTAGGTGCTCTGGTGTTCTAGTTCATCGCATAATGATGTCCAAATTTCTTCTAGTGTGGTATTTATAGCGATATTATTTGGAGCGGGTGGGGCATAGTGGATGGTAGTATTAATTGTTGTATCAATGGAATATTTGACTGTGAAGGACGGTCTGTTGATGTTTATTTCAAGACATGCAGACTTTTGTGCTCCATATGTCTATGTTAATAATGAATTGATTGGACCATTGGCCCTTCTTTATGTCGGTGGGTTTCAGGATCGTGATGGTGTCAGTGATGTCGAGGTGGTCAGTATTCTTCATGGTGGTTATATTTCCCAAACGGTATGATGCTTCTTCCTGCCTCATAGTTGGTCCAAGGTCCTATCATATCTCTAGTATAATTTTTCTTTTGTTTGTTTTATGTTTTTATAGTTTTTATTTTTTTCTATTTTATAGCTATACAACCTTTTTTTCATGCTTCATAATGTTTTAGTCGAGCACCATTAACTAACTACTAAAATACAATCCCTTGTAGTGATTTTAGTTGATATGATCCATTAACATTGATTTTCTCAACAATGTATGGACCCATCCACTCAGTATGTAATTTCTTAGGCTTTCCCTTTAATCAACTATTGTATAGTAACGCAAGGTCTCCAACCGACAAGTTTTTACTTTTGATATTTCGATCGTGCCAATATTTTTTTTATTTCTTTTGGATTTCTTGGTGTTGCATTGTGATTAGATGGTTTTATTCTAGTTTAGATAGTTGTCTTAATCGTTCTTTTCTAGCATTCTCAACATCAATGTGCAATATGTCGACGATTATAGGAGTCTGATGTCGAAAGTGTAAAGGTACGACTGCTTCCTGTCCATAGACAAGTTAGAATGGTGTCTGATCTGTCGACCATTTGTATGATGTTATGTATTCCCATAAGACATCATGAATTCTATTATCCCATTCATCTTTGTTAGTGTTACATATTTTTGTTAATCCTTCAGTTAGTGTTTTATTAAAGGATTCAATTGCAACATTAGATTGTGGATGATAGGTTGTACTCTTTTGATTGTAGATCATAATTAGTTTTGTTAAAGTTGTGATTATTTTTTTGAAAAATTGTAACCCCATATCATTGTTACCAGAAATACTCACCTTCTGTGGATAGAATTTGTTTCCCTAGCCTGAAACACTCGAAGCTAGAACAAAGGAGTCACAACAACTAAAAGTAATTTCCCTAAGATCAAATAAATGACTCGAATGAACTCTTTTACCTGTCACAACCTGTAAAATGTTTTCCTTTGAAGTGTTTGGTCTCCACATATTAACTTGCAAAAAAGACACAACAAAGCATATACAATATTAAAGTACCAAATTCAATCTATGATCCTATGTTGATGACTAAGGAGTTCAACAATGAAAGAAATGATTCATACACAATATCATTCATTGGAAATGAAATTTTATTGCATAAATGAAATAGAGAGAGAAAATACATCCAAATCCTTAGTGTTGAGACTTCTATTCTCAAGTAAACCTTACCTCAAAAGATTCAAACTTGTCTACCAAATGATCACTCTCCTTGGCTAGATTTGGCCTGAGTTTTGATGTTGTAACATGATCTTCCTCCCCTTACCCATGGGGGGTGAGCCAAAAATTATATCCATGGGAGGATAGAGGAGGTTGAGGATCTCATGGGTGAGGTGTAGAGGAGATCCTACAAGGATGGATCTCGAGCCCAAGTGGTCCAAAAGTCTAGGGATGAGGTTGTTACGAGTCCAAGCTTCAAGAAGTGTCTCGAAGCTTTTTTTACCTTTAGAACTCAAACACCGCATTTTGTCCACTGAGGCAGAGCGTTACGCAAGGAGCACCGCTCATTGTATGAAAGTAAGTGGCGGTGGAACTGCTTGTTGTTCAAATAAAAAAGGCGTTACACATAGGGGTAACGCACATTGACCACAAGGAAAGTGCACTGGGTGGTCAAAGGCTTGAAATAACTAATCCTAACCCATTTTCAACTTCACAACTTGAGGATTTTAGGAAAATTCTGATGTTTGATTCTCATTATATGATGATGACAAGAAATGTGTGTAACGAAATGCCCCCAAAAGCATGAGGCTAGAGGGATAGCATAGGTAAAGGCTTTGTAAGAACAAGTTATCACTTCGAGGTAAGAGTTCACCGACTGGATATCTTCATCAACCAAGATTATTCTACAGTACATTAATACTTTGACTCATATCCATATGACTCTCATCATGGCTACTCACCAATAAAATGCATATCCATGTGAAGTACAAACAATCATGGCTACTAAAATACAACGTAGATCCATGCGAAGAAGACTCAAACTTGGACATAGCTACCAAATATACAATGTAGATATATGTCATACAGATGCAAATTTGAGCACATCCATGACCATACAAATGTGGATCTATGTTAGGACTCATATAAATACTCCATCACATATTGGGGAAAGAAATGAGCGCTTAATGGATACTCAGGGTCTGTGTCTCGTCTTCAGCGAAATACGATTCAATCCATGTGATTACAATGTCCTGATGTTGAACATGGTAGAAACCACTTGATTATCGATCAACTATGAGAACCGTTAACAAGTACGAGGGAGATCACCATTGATATCGATGATTCCCAAGGTACTTTAGTACATTCCTCCTAACGTGAATAGATGATTTTATGTTGAACAATCGGTGGAATATTTCAATCAAAGTTCAATTATGTAAACCTATTATCGAAAGAGAGAGAATATGTCAATGATGTATACAGATCTCAAGGTACTACATTGTTTCTAAGACTAATTCTCGAATGATGAGTTGAAGTCGACAGGAATAGTCTAGTCGAAGGAGGGCCATGATGAATCCCACATCAATGAAATAAAACTCGGTGACAAAGTTTTGGAATTCAAGTATGAAGTAACCATAGGACTGACTCAAAGGTAACTAACACAAAGGCATTTTTTTACTACAAATGCAAAATCTCAACACAATTTTCACTACCGAAGACTCAATGATCCGAAACCAAGATCTTTGCTACTCTATGACGTTAACATGAATTGCATAAAGAGCATGAATGAAGCTCACAAATTCACAAGAAGAGAACCAAACAGCATAGACAACATGCACATAAAGATAACAAGTTGATAACGGAGTTTGTCCAGGATGGACTACGTCTCTGGGCCTGCTTCTCAATAGGAGGGCCGATCTATAATCTCAGCATAAGGCAAAATACATGACAATGATACAATGATACCTTGGCGACAATGGCCAGGAAGAGAACCGCTACCCAAAGCACAACAAGACTGCTTCCAGCAACTCCGAAGCCTGAAGACGGTGTAAAACGAGTATAAACACTCATACCTTCCTCCTGTAAAGCTACGCAATCTCCCTTCTCTCCTTTAGCTACAAAGTCTCCACTCCCAAGCATGAGTGGGAAATGGCAAATGAATGGGTTTATATAGGTTGGCTTTCCCTTCTTCACATGACTCTCATGGATTCCTTTGGTTGCAACTAATTTTCCTATCTTGGCCTTGGTTACAACTTCCCTAAGTTGGTTTTCATGTGGTTGGGCTTTTAAGAACATAAACCAAAAATATGGTTCATGCCCACATGTCCATGGGTTTTCACATTTAGTTACTTCCCCATAATGACATTTACAAAATCCAACAATAATCCATTACATACCAAAATCCTTCTTTTAAATAGCATGTTGGTTTTTTCAACCATAAACCAACTTGTTACAACTTCTTTACAAATATGGCATGTTTGTTTTTTGTTACAACCATGCATTAACTTCATAACAACTCAAGGAATAAAATAAATGAGTAATATGTGAGTAATTTTTCCACTCACTTCAAATATTAATCATTTTACAATTTCTCATGAATAAATGCATGAATGTCCTAAAACTCATTTTAAGCACAAATGCATGCATGCTAGTCATCATGCCACTTCATCATGCCATGTCACCATGCCACATCATCATGCCATGTCATCATACCACATCAGCATGCCATTTATCATGTCATGTCATCATGCCACATCATCATGCCATGTCAGTAGAATGAATTTTTTGACTACCACGTGGCACTTCAGCCAAAATTTTCCCTGTTGGGGCCAAACTTCAAAATGCAATAGCTTTTGCATCCGGAGTCCGTTTGACATGCCATTTGCACCATTGGAATCAGCTTGAAAATCTCTTCGAAATGGTACTATTTTTGTTACAATATGATGATTTTGAAAATTGGCCTTTTTAGATCCTCCCAGATCATTCCTCCCCACTAGGAAGGCTTTTGGTCCCCAAAAGCTCCTTGCAGGTATGCTCATCTACTTCTTGCTTCATTGGTGCCTACACAAACTGCTTCCAATTCCTGGATTTTTGCACACTGCAAAATTTTGCTCATAACAGTCCACAACCTGCAACACTTGTTAGCCTGCTCTGATACCACTTGATCTGATCCCGAGGGCAAGCCCGGAAAGTCATCGAACCCGCTCGAAATAATCGGGACCAATACGATCGTTTTTCTGACGTTAGTGCAAGTGAACATGAGCATAATATAAGTGTGTAACATAGAATCATCCACATGAAAATGAAAAATCATTCAAGCACATTAGGGACACGATTTGATTACGGAGTTCACCAGATCTCCTGGTTACGTCTCTGGGCCTACTCCAAAATAGAGTGACCAATCCATTGCAAAGATGCACAAATACATAAGATACATCACAACGGATTCACCTGTAGAGTCTTCATCATCTGTTCGTCTCTACTGTCGCACCATAACTGCCTCTGATGGGTCACATAAGTGCACGAGCTATAGGACTCAATCGAAGACTACAGAAATCAAGCAAGCAAATGCCTGCCTCCTTTGTCTCAAGAAGTTGCCAAACTTGGACATGAAGATATTTTCCCAATGTAGCCAATCACACTCTTTCAACTGACTCTACGAGCCACGAACCTCGAGTGGATCAAAGACTTGCATAATGTTGCAAATCGCACTCTTTCAACTGACTCTATGAGCCACGAACCTCGAGCTATGCCACACGATTTTCTGCAGGATAGTCTCAATAGACGATAATATGTTTGCATGACAAGTGCATCAATAAAACCAAAGTCACACTCTTACCAACCAATCCCTTCACCTTTGTCCTTCGGGATGAGAGTGTAGATGGTCGCTACTTGCCTTCAAATGTAAATTGAAATGTTGACTCCTTGAACTGACTCTGCTTCTTTGTCTCCTAGACTGGATCACCTTCGGACATGATGGAGCCATGCTTTCTCTCTGAGTTGGAACTACAAGGTTGGAGCCTCTCCATGAGCTTCTCCAATGGAGACCCCCAATGGGGCCTCTCAGATGCTTGCTTCCTCTATGGGCTACATCTCTCCAAACTTGAGCTCCCCTCAAATGCACATGACAAGTGCTTAAATAGGAGAAGCTACTCTTGGTGGCATGATACATGTGATTCTACAAATTGGGATTAGTTACAAATTGGTTTGTTTGTTTTTTGTTACAACCATGCATTAACTTCATAACAACTCAAGGAATAAAATAAATGAGTAATATGTGAGTAATTTTTCCACTCACTTCAAATATTAATCATTTTACAATTTCTCATGAATAAATGCATGAATGTCCTAAAACTCATTTTAAGCACAAATGCATGCATGCTAGTCATCATGCCACTTCATCATGCCATGTCACCATGCCACATCATCATGCCATGTCATCATACCACATCACCATGCCATTTATCATGTCATGTCATCATGCCACATCATCATGCCATGTCAGTAGAATGAATTTTTTTACTACCACGTGGCACTTCAGCCAAAATTTTCCCTGTTGGGGCCAAACTTCAAAACGCAATAGCTTTTGCATCCAGAGTCCATTTGACATGCCATTTGCACCATTGGAATCGGCTTGAAAATCTCTTCGAAATGGTACTATTTTTGTTACAATATGATGATTTTGAAAATTGGCCTTTTTAGATCCTCCCAGATCACTCAACAACATTGAATTGACGAGGTGGATACCAAGATAAAATGCGATGATGGACGATGCATTCTTTGAAAGAATCAAAGGAGTGATATGACTCATGAAAATGGATCGACTTGGAAGCAAGCTGAATACCCAATTGACTGAATGAAATGCAGACAAGTGTCATGTTCAAAGGTGACTACAGACTGCCATTATTACAAATGAAATATGGTTCCCTTCCCTTACTTTCCCTATAATGATTGATGAGTGCCTCTTTTTTTGTTTTTACGAGTTCAAAGAGGGTAACCAACACTCCTTGTAGCTTATCATGCGATAAGTCCATTTTCACATGTTTTTTGAACCTAAGAAAGGAGGGGCTCATTCTCACAAGAGGGTCTCTCAGTGTTTAGTTTAACGATCCCATTGAAAGTAAACTCAGTATCGTTCACGTTTAGAGAGTCTAAACGAAACGGAAGACGACTCCAAAGTGTCCTTTTTTGTATGATTTAGCCTCCAAGGCTCGAAAAAGTATAAAATAATACCTTAGATAACTCTTCTAGTCAATGACTAGAGTATTCCTTTTTCGTAACTTAGTCAATCCGAACCAAAAAAGGGGTAAACTATCGTCGAAAAGGTGACTCTTCAACTCCTTTTACGAGCGTGAAGAAGACAAGTTCGCTTGGTGATCTTTTCACATTTTAAGAGTCCGAAAAGAGATCAAAGAGGACTCTAATAAGGTTTCTTTTCATGAAAAGGGTTTAAGGAGCCTGAAAAAGAAGTAAAATTTGACTCAAAAATTTAGTATTAGGTTTAACGAGCGCGACTCAAGTTTCAAAAACAATGCTCAGGAGATTTTTCCATTTCATGCGAGAACGAAAAAGTAAAAAATAAACTCATTCATATAAAAAAACGATTCTCCATACCCTACAAACGTCAAAATGACTATTAGACCCTTAAAATATTAAAAACTATAGTTTATGGAACTATTTAAGGGTAAATATTTAATAAATCATTAAAATAAATAAAAATAGAACCCAAAAATATAATATAAAACAAAGTAAATAGTACAAAATACTTACCATTTTCATTTTCACTATTTGGCGAGAAATTTGATCCATTTTGTGTGCAAATTTCAAGTGATGATTACAGAGCCCACAAGAGACCATTTGCAGAACCGTCAGATCCAGGTAATTCCTAATACCATTCCCCATCTTTTCATGGTTTCTAATTTTGATTTCATGCATGTTTTAGGGTTTTTTGGGCATTTATCCAAGAGGAAAATGCATTTACCAGTTAATGCTCTTTTCGTTTTCGGGAAGGGCGGTGCCAAGGTAATACCACATTTTTTCCTATATAAAAAAGTAGTGGCACCACTATGTCCTAATGTGAAATAAGCGATTCCGCAATTTTCCCTATAATGTTGCAAAAATATACCAAAAGAATAATTTAAAGTATTTTTAAAGGTTGCATATAAGTCCTAATACTTCATTTTAATGTTTTGGCGAGATACTTTTAGTGAAAAATGGTGATTTGGAAGGAAAGAGAGCATGAGCTCAATGACATTAGAGGTGGAAATGATATTGGGACTATGGCTTCTCTTCATGGATGCGGGATATTGAAATTCTTCAATGTGCCTAGTATGAGGTCATGGGTGAGGTTGTTAGAGTACATTCTTAGGATGTGGAATCCTGAGCAGCGGTAGTTCTAGGTAGGGACCCACATTCTGACTGTGGAAGTAGAGGAGATCTACTTCCTTATAGGTTTTTCCATGCGCGGGGATCCTATCTCATTGACCGGTCCTCGAGGTGGGGAAATTACCACACAGGGTCTCATAGATAGATACTTCTTTCTAGGCACACAGATGTGTGGAAAGAAGATACCCATCAAGGATTTTATGGATTTACCTATTCGTACAGTACTGTTCACTATGAAGTGCATATCAAAGAGCCAAAGGGCTCACCAATCCTCACATGCTCACACGATATATGCCTTGGAGGCAATGGAACCTGCAGTCTTCAACTAGGTGGAATCCCTACTAGTTACTTTCAAGGAGAAACTGACCAAGTGTCGACAAGGAGAATTGAAAAAATTTGGTTATGGCACAATCCTAATGTCATTCTTCTTTGAGAGAGTACCACACTTGAGGCCAGAGGTGGCCTTCCCTGAGTTGAGGACACAAGATCCTCATATGTTGATATGGGTGGCGGTTATGGCCCACAATGGCGGTGGAGGCTCCAAAGTCAAGTATGGGTCCACATTATTTCAATGGATAGATGATCACATCCTCATGATTGAGGACTATGCATACGCCAATACCGACTTTAGAGGAGATTCAGACTTGGCCCTACTAGTAGATGATCAATGGGGTGACATGGGTGAGTAAAACTAAGATATTCATGTTTTTATATTTTTATTATTTTATGATTTTTATGTATGTTAACAAGACCTACTTCTTCTCATGTAGATGTGGGATTGGTACCACATGGGGGTTCATCTCCCATATACAGGCGATCGAGGGTCCACTTTGTACACCAAGGAGATGACGAGATGATCGAGCTAGAGGAGAACTTCAGTCAGTTAACACTAGATACCCAAGATATCATAGTGGATGACCTCCCTGGGAGGTATCAAAGACAAACCATGGGAGTATCAGGCTACTTTGAATGCTTGCTACGCAGAGTGGCAAGATCCATCGTGTGTTACCATGAGCACCACTAGGGTTCCATATGATGTATACACTGAAATATATCTAGCATCAGTATTTTTTGTTATTTTGTAGTTCTAAAAGCCAACGTGCTTCAGTCGGGGTCTTGATACCATATTTTGTAAAACACTTATATACACACACACACACACACATAGACTTATCTATTGGCGGTCTACTTGTTTTCAATAATAGAATATTATTTACCTGAGTTTTATGTCTTTTTATTGTTTATGCTTATTTACAATGAACCATGTTATTTTACTTATCAAAGCCATGAATGAGTAATGTACCAATCTAACATGTAATTGGAAAGTGAATCTGCAACTGTGTTACAAGATCTTGGAATATGTTAATAATTAATAGATTCAAATGACCTTTCCAATAAACGTACTGTTGGGCCCACTATATGTCAGTAAATTAAAACTTAACATGTAGAGTGCTAAACATAAATTATCAACCTGAGGAATTCTTCTATTTCAAAGCTATCGTGCAATATCTATGTGAGCACAATTTCTACCTGACATTATTATCTATTGGTATGCAATCGTAACTGTTTGTAGACTAGATCACACCTGCTTGAAAAGAAATCAAACCTAAGCCTATTCATAAAATCACACTTCAACAAAATCACTTATCATGAAACAAGATCTAATTGCATAAATCTAAAAGAAGTGTTGTGTTGGCCAACGATCTATCAAAATGAATTAGCAAGAGAACACTGTGATGAATCTAGTGAATAAAAACATGAACTAAATAATAAAACAACTATGATAAATCCAATGAATGAAAGAATGAACTAAATAATAAACAAATCTACAAAATAACACACTTACAATTAAAACTACCAACATCTGCTTAGGGAAGAGGGTCCTTCCTCCACTGAGCAAAGATGGATCTCCACAATGAAAGCCTACAACTTTAGAATTAAGAAACCGTCAGCATGTATTATCATAATGAATGATTCCAATAGATCTGGATCAAATCCTACATCATAACATTGTTTTTTTCTCCTACCTCTCAATGAGATTGATTACATATTTATACATAAAATTATCTTATGGAAATGAAGAACTGAACCCTTAGCTTGTGATCTGTAACAGCTAAAACACGGTCGTAACTGCTAACAACTTTGGAACCGGCCGCAATAGTAAATCTGGAAAATACCCTCTTGAAGAACCACCTGTATATCGTGAATCGTAGCTTTGTTTGGAAATTTCCTCACAAATTAGATAAATGAGGATGTTACGCACAAAACCCATGTCTCATATTTTTTAGTTTCATTTTCATATGGCCGCAAATAGAGATGCAAATCAAGGTGTTCTTATGTGGCATGCATTTTCGGTTAAGGCTATAACAGCTGGCTATGAGCGTCCTG
>LPNX010801549.1:650644-696486 GCA_001517045.1 Pseudotsuga menziesii | reverse complement strand
CCTGATTCTGCGGCACCCCATTGTTGTTTCGGGTGAGACTGCAACCTGCGCGCAGGTTGTTGCCGAAAGGGCCAACACAGTGGGTCTTTTGTTGGTACGACATGTAAAGCATTAACCCGGGTCTGCCCAAGTGCCCAACACTGAACGTGACAAATCACTCCACAAACCATCATTGGTAAAATTATGCATAATAGTATTCAATTCATCAAAGATAAAGGAAAATAATCATTATTAACCACTTAAAACATTAATGGAAGTAGTATGCTATTTTACGCACAGTTACAACAAATGGATGGAAAATGGAATGATAAATGGGAGATAATGAGAAGAAAATGGATGAAATATATGTCAATAAGTGATAGAAAAATAGATAATTCCAGGCCCCAACATCTCTCCCAAACTGAACTTGTTGCATGTGCTCATGCAACCCAATACCTGTGTAGCATCCAACTAGAAGAACTCATTCACTTATTCCTTCATTTTACCATTCGCACAGTTGCAGCCAAAAGAAATAGAGAGTTTAACATAAATTAGTGGAGTCACAGCTCCTTAGCAGAGGACTTAGTAGAAAATTTGGCAAAGTCACAACTCCTTAGCAGAGGATTTAGTAGAAATTTGGTGGAGTCACAACTTATTTTTTAGCGGAGAATTTGGCGAAGGTTTTAGCGAAGATTTTGGCGGAGTCGCAGCACAAATAGCGCTAAATTTAGCGACGAAGTTGGTGGAGTCGCAGCCCAAAGATCGCTAAATTTAGTGAAGCACTTAGTGAAGATTTTGGCGGAGTCACAGCCCAAAGAGTGCTAAATTTAGTGAAAAATTTGGTGGAGTTGCAGCTGCCTAAAACAGGAAAAGATGCAAAAATTTTACGGTGTTGCAGCTGCATGGAACGAGAAAAGGTAAATATTTTACAGTGTTGCAGCCACACGGAATGGGAAAAATGAAATATTTTACGATGTTGCAGCTGCACAGAACGAGAAAAAAGAAATATTTTACGGTGTTGCAGCCGCACAGAACGAGAAAAATAAAAGATTTTACGGTGTTGTAGCTGCACAAAACGGGAAAGTTTTTACGGAGTTGCAGCTACACGGAATGGGAAAATGAAAGGTTTTACGGAGTTGCAGCTGCACGGAATGAGAAAAGGGCAATATTTTACGGTGTTGCAGCCTTTTAAATAGAAAAATTTTGACGCCATTTTCTCCCAAACGACGAACTGGGTTTGGGTAAAAATTTTCAAGCAAGTTTATATTAGTCCAATGCACCTACACACCAAAAATTAGAGAAACCCACATTACAGATTTTGAGAAAAATGCAAATTGGCTGTAGGTGATTATGGTCATTTGCTCGAAAACTGTACATTGGATTGCGATGAAAATTACCAAGCTTGTTCATCTTGGTATTATGCACTTTCTGTCCAAATCATGAGAATCCATCAGACTTACCAATTGCAAGATATGCCCATTTCAATTTCTGCACTTTTGTAGATGAACATGAATCAAAACGTGTTGCAGCTAAAGTTCCAGAACCAATATTTCACAAAATACAAACTGGGTTGGGCTGAAGTTGGGTTGTTCTAATGCATCTCCAGACAAAAAATTAGACAAACCCACATCACGGATTTCGAGGAAAATGCAAATTGGTTGTAGGTGATTATGGTCATTTTCTCAAAAATAGCATATTAGATTGGGATGAAAATTATGAGGATTGCTCATCTTTGTATTATGCACTTCCTATCCAAACCTCATGAGAATCCAACTTACCAATTGCAAGATATGCTCATTTCAATTTCTGCACTTTTGTAGATGAACATGAATCAAAATGTGTTGCAGCTAAACTTCCTAAACCAATATTTCACAAAATGCAAACTGGGTTGGACTAAAATTTTGCAAGCAAATAATTACCATTCTAATGCATCTCCACACAAAAAATTAGACAAACCCACTTCACGGATTTCGAGAAAAATGCAAATTGGCTGTAAATGATGATGGCCATTTTCTAAAAACCCGTGCACTGGATTGAGCTGAAACTTGCCATGTTTGTTCTTATTACCATGATTCTTCTTCCCTCAAAATTTCATGAAAAACCACCTCACGGTTTTCAAGATATCCTTAAATAAATTTCTACATTTTTGCAAGCTGTGAATGAGTAAAAATCAATATGCATAAAGAATGTCAAAAACCACTCCCCCAAACTGAATATATCGGAGTAGATGGGACAATACCATTGGAAGGTGGACCTTAATGAATTCCACATCATCCAATACGAGTACAAACTAAATGATTATGAAGAATCATAGTGAAAAATAAAACCAACATGAAACTCAGAAGTGGAAAGTATATGTGAAGTCGTGATGGAAAATAAAATGGTTAAGGTGACTACATAAGCAGTGGAAAATGGGAATTTGACATTAACGGATTTTTAGGGTTTTGAAATGAGGAGAGTGAATGAATCTACCATAGTGCAATTGGCTTCTTGAAATGTTTCTTTTTGCAACAATTGGTATGACAGGTGTTTAAAAAGGATTCTTGACATGTAGCAATGAGACTTGACTTCGGAAACATTGGAATCTATATGGTTTGCATATCAATCTCTCCATTTTTTTTATGTGCTCAATCCATTTGTGAATTTAGAAAAAGTCTTCAAGAGTCATTCGTGCATGTATTGACCTTCTTCTTCCAAGGACCTGCAAAAACCTAGCACTTGCCTGCAATAAAACATGAGATGATGGAAGAAGAGAGATGATTGATCTCTCTTCACCCAACACTTATGAAAAAAAAAACAATCAATTACTTATAAAACAAATCCAAAAAAATGAACAAAGCAAAATCCATTTTATAACCGCGAGAGCAATGTCCATCTAGACTCACCAGCGGTATTCTGATCATAGCTTCTTCGTTTCTTGTACAATTTGAGTGATTCCAAAGCCAAATGAAAGTAAATTTATAGGTATATTTTCTTTAGAAATAGGTTTTTAAAATTCTATGTAATGATGTTCCAAATCACTCAGTAACAGCCTACATGACAAGGTGTTTTTTCGAATTCTGGACTAGACCATCAGTCACAGTTTTAGGCTCAAATTTTTCGTTTGATAACGGATTGATGTGATTCCAATTGGATATGAAATTAGATTCATTTAGGTATCTCAATTAGAAATATGTTTTGAATTCAATAATAATTGATGGATCAAATAAGCCAATGAACAGTCTAGAAAACAGAGTTTTAGGAATGCTGATTTGTGATAGGAAGTCGGTATTTTGGTCATAAAATTTGCATACGATATTAGAATGGAGTGATTCAAATTGCGCTGTAAAATAGATTCATATGGGAATATACCAATGAAAAATCTTTGCAAGATATGTCCAATAAGGCATCCAAAAATTGATTGTCCCAGCTCTATTCCTAAGCTGCCTGCTTGACACCCTGTTAGTATTTTGGTCATAAGTTTTTCGTTTCATACCCAATCTTAAAAATTTGAATTGTTTTGGAAACTAGATTCAAAGGGATACTTGGTATGTAAATAGGTTTTAAAAATAAGTCATTTTGATCTCACAAAAATGGACTGTCTCGATTGTGTTTTAGTAAAATTTTCAAGCCAAAATGTCACCAAAAATTTAATAAATGAAATTTGACCCCAAAAAGTGACCGAAATAGGTGTGAATGTTTTTAATGATGTAAATTTAAATATAACACGCACCCAAACCAAAAATTTCAAGCATTGACACCTAGATCGACTTACACAGTCTATTGCAGTCGCAGCTGCAACTCTTAAAAAATGACATAATGTTGAAATAAATCATGTGTATTTTTATGGATGTGTTGTATATAAACAAAAACCAAATAAATTACATGATGTGCAATACAGACATCTCAAACTTATAAATTCTCACCTACAGTACAGTCACAGCTGGGTGTTGCAGCTCACTGTCATAGCTGGGTGTTACAGCTCACTGTCACAGCTGGGTGTTGCATCTCACTGTCACAGCAAGGTGTTGCAGCTAACAAATTCATGTTAAATTTCAATCTTGAATGGTTCCATAATCATTGGCTCATTTTTCTGTGGATCATTCATTCACCTTTCCTAATTACTGTAATTTTGTTTGCACGAAAGTTTTTTTTTTTTTAACAAATAGAGATAAGTTAAATTTTGAACATTGAAGACAAAAATGATTTAAGCATTTTGCTCAAATAGTCAACAATTCCAAAAAATTCTTGAAAATATCTCATACCCATTTCTTATCTTTCCACTTTATGATCTTCCAGATCACAACAAGGCGTAGGAAGAGAGCATACTTATTCAAAAATAATCTTACTTAAAAAAACAAAGGCATGGTTTTATTCTGTTATTCTATCCTACCCTATTCTACTTGTAAATATAAAAATTGTTCAAGTGTATGCATATTTTCAATGGAGCCACTTTCGAAGAAGTGACTCAAGCACGCTCATACTCCCAACAGAAAAATATAACTTTATGAATGCTAGGATATGAGAGATCTACTTCCCTTGAAATTATGGTGTCAAGAATTGGTGAAGTATGGAATGATGCTGCAAACTGATGACATATTGAAACCAAGATTCAATATAGTCTTTTTTCCCTTAATTTCTCATGGATGTTACACCATGAATCTCCTTAGTAAACTGATCTTCCTCAATGCACAAGAGATTCAGATCTAATGATGTAAAGGATGCTTCAATTTTTTGTTCCAATGTGCGTTCATCATCAAGGGTTACATGTGGCATGTTGATCTTGTCTGCTTGCTTATGAGGACTAAAAGAAATTCCATCTGCAAATCTTGGATTTAAAACAATTTTAGGCCTCATATGGATTTGCTACAACAACACACAGTCTTCTTGCAGCGGTGTAGGTGAGGTAGAACAAGAGGGAAATGTAGGAACATTTTGTAGTTCAGCACTGTAAGCATAATGTACTGCTTTATTATGGTTAGGGTGGAGGGTGGATTGGATAGGAAATCGTGTTGGATACCAAGGAGTTTGATGAGAAAATAGATGTGGTCGATGTAGAGGATTGGTTTGTGAGGTTGATGTTGAATGACCAAGTTGTGTTGCAGCATGAGGGAGAGTGGCCATTGAATCATAAGATATGCCATTCCAATATTGTGGATAAGGTAGGTAAGAGTTAAATTGAGGCTACAACAACTACCATGGTGGAAGAGTATTCAATGACTAAGTACGAAAGTAAGTAAATGGAGGGAGAGAGTTTTGAACCATAGATGTACTCCATGGTTGACTTGACTGTTGCAATGAGTTGGATGCAACTCCCATATCTCTTTAATATGTTGCTTTCATCCAAGGTGTGGAGGGGCAACAATCCATGGAATGCTTCAAGTCACATATACCACAAATTTCAAGACTATCCAAAGGGAAATCCCTTGCTTCTCTTATTTCTTCTTACTTTTCCTTATCCTGCAAAACACCCAATTGTGAATCAGCTTTAGGAATTTCAAATAAATCGTTGATTTCAGCTCCTATAACTCTTTTTCTTGTAGCATATTTCAAAGATTGAAAAGAAGGATTACTATAATTGTTACCAGTCTTGAAGTTTCCTCTTGAATACCTTCTACATAACTCACAAATATCATCATATGCTAACTAAAATACATTACCTGTTCCCATCAGATTTAGTATTTCTAAATATTCAGCTTGGATTCCCTTGAGTAGAAGTGTTTTTAAGGTCTCATTCCCCAGTTTCCTTTGTTTGGATATTTGGAGGTTATATTGAAATTGTTTTATGTATTACTCCAGACTCTCTTCTTCTCCTCGTGTCATTTCGAAGATGTCTTCATTGACCCTGCAATAATATTGGTACCTTTTCAAGAATACATGTTTCATGTCTTCCCAAGTTTGTATACAATTCCCACCGAGGCTCATGAACCATCGGAGGGTTGTTCCTTTTAGAGTAAGGGGAAACACATTCAACTTTTGATCATTAGAACAATAACCATATCCTCTACAAAGTATTTCGAATTGAAATAAAAATACATCAGGGTCTTCATTTTCCAAACCATGAAAATTTGGTAGAACATGTGGGGGGATGCTTTTCATTGGTGCCACTCTTCCTGAATCTCTGATGGGAAATTTGAAGGTAACAACTTCTCCATATTTCTTACTTGCCATCTCTTCATAGATTCTTCATGTGCTATTTTGAGGCTCCTCCTTCGAATGTTCCTGATAACTTGTTAGTAGAATGGGTGGTGCTTACAACACCACTAAGGGGAATGATAAGATTTATGCTCCAAAGATTGAAAATGAAATAAAACTAAATGTAAAGACATAAAATTGGCACTCAAAATAAATTCAATAAATTGAAATTTAATCATGCAACCTGCATGCCCTACTTTAACAATGCATCTACAAAACAATGTCAGATGTACTTTTGCACCATTGATAACTTCCCCGTCAACGACGCCAAAATGTTGGGCCCACTATATGTCAGTTAATTAAAACTTAAGATGCAGAGTGCTAAACATAAACTATCAACTCGAGGAAGTCTTTTATTTCAAAGCTATCCTGCAAGATCTATGCGAGCATAATTTCTGCCTGACACTGTTATCTATTGGTATGCAATCGTAACTGTTTGTATAAAATTCCCACCGAGGCTCATGAACCTTTAGAGGGATGTTATTTTTAGAGTAAGGGGAAAAACATTCAACTTTTGATCATTAAAACAATAACCATATCCTCTACAAAGTATTTCGAAATGAAATAAAAATACATCAGGGTCTTCATTTTCCAAACCGTGAAAATTTGGTAGAACGTGGGGGGGATGCTTTTCATTGGCACCACTCTTCCTGAATATCTGATGGGAAATTCGAAGGTAACAACTTCTCCATCTTTCTTCCTTTCCATCTCTTCATAGATTCTTCATGTGCTATTTTGAGGCTCCTCCTTCGAATGTTCCTGTCAACTTGTTAGTAGAATGGGTGGTACTTACAACACCACTAAGGGGAATGATAAGATTTATGCTCCAAAGATTGAAAATGAAATAAAACTGAATGTAAAGACAGAAAATTCACACTCAAAATAAATTCAATAAACTAAAATGTAATCATGCAACCTACATGCCCTACTTTAACAATGCATCTACAAAACAATGTCAGATGTACTTTTGCACCATTGATGACTTCCCCGGCAACAACACCAAAATGTTGGGCCCGCTATATGTCAGTTAATTAAAACTTAACATGTAGAGTGCTAAATATAAATTATCAACCCGAGGAAGTCTTTTATTTCAAAGCTATTTTGCAATATCTATGCGAGCACAATTTCTACCTGACACTGTTATCTATTGGTATGCAGTTGTAACTGTTTGTAGACTAGATCACACCTGCTTGAAAAGAAATCAAACCTAAGCCTATTCATAAAATCACACTATAAATCTAATCACACTTCAACAAAATCAATTATCATGAAACAAGATCTAATTGCATAAATCTAAAAGAAGTGTTGTGTTGGCCAACGATCTATCAAAATGAATTAACAAGAGAACACTATGATAAATCTAGTGAATAAAAACATGAACTAAATAATAAAAAAACTATAATAAATCTAATGAATGAAAGCATGAACTAAATAATAAACAAATCTACAAAATAATACACTTACAATTAACACTACCAGCATCTGCTTAGGGAAGAGGGCCCTTCCTCCACTAAGTAGAGTTGGATCTCCACAATGAAAGTCTACAACTCCAGAATTAAGAATCTGTCAGCATGTATTATCATAATGAATGATTACAATAGATCTCGATCAAATCCTACATCATAACATTGTTTTTTTCTCCTCCCTCTCAATGAGATTGATTACATATTTATACATAAAATTATCTCATGGAAATGAAGAACTAAACCCCCAGCTTGTGATCTGTACAGCTGAAACACGGCCGTAACTGCTAACAACTTTGGAACCGGCCGCAACAGTAAATATGGAAAATACCCTCCTGAAGAACCACTTGTATATCACAAACCGTGGCTTTGTTTGGATACTTCCTAGAGAGACAAGTAAATGAGGATGTTACGTACAAAACCCATGTCTCAGATTTTCGATATTCGTTTCCATCTACCCGCAAATCGAGACACGAATCAAGGTGTTCTTATGTGGCATGCATTTTTGGTTAAGGTTGTAACAGCTGGCTATGAGCGTCCTGAACGTGAAAAATCACTCCAAAAACCATCATTAGTAAAATTATGCATAATAGTATTCAATTCATCAAATATAAAGGAAAATAATCATTATTAACCATTTAAAACATTAATGGAAGTAGTATGTTGTTTTACGCACAGTTACAACAAATGGATGGAAAATGGAATGATAAATGGGAGATATTGAGAAGAAAATGGATGAAATATATATCAATAAGTGATGGAAAAATGGACAATTCCAGGGCCCAACACATACGCTCCGAAGAAGTAAAGTGCACCTTTTTTGTATTTAGTCAGGAAGGTCCGAAAAAGGTTAAATTACCACCTACCCAACGCTCCTTCAAAAGCAGCATATAGCCTGAGTTTTACGAGTGTGAACGAAGGAAAGATCACTCGAAAAGATCCATTTGATTACGAGAAATGGGGCTTACAATAGTAAACTTGATGCTTTGTTCTTTAGGGTTTAGCGAGCATGACAAAGACATAAAGTACACTCGGAATATTTTTCATGTTTTGGTCCAGAGCATGAAAAAGAGAAAACTAAGCTCATACCGGGGGTTCCTTTTCCGCAAGTTTAGTCCCTTAGGTCCGGAAAAGTGATAAACCTATGTATGAGAATACTCTTCTCAATTCCGAAGAAAAGAGAGTGTTCATTTCGCGTACTATTCCACATGGTCCGAGAAAGTGATAACCTACCACCAATGTGGATGCCCTTTCACATATTCTTAACGAGCCTGAATGGACAAGTTTACTCACCAGTCAAGTTTATTTTGAGGAGTCAGACCTGGGCCTAAATAAATTCAATATATTTTTCATGAAATTTTAACGAGTTTGAAAAATTCAACTTGTGGCCTCCTTACTGTTTTTAATGAGCTTGAAGGAGAGCAGAAAGAATGCTCTAAATGCGAGGAGACGAGTGTCATAGGCAAGCGAAACTAGTTCCAAGCATGAGGAACAAACCTATGCATATTGAAAGGAACATGAGTAAGGTAAAGAATCTCAAGGAATGTCTCCTCAAGGTAAAAGGTGTCAAGTTGCAAAGGCAAAATGATACAAGGCTTAGCGATGATGAGAACAAAGATGAGGCCTTATACAATGAACTAAAAGCGTGGAATCCGGCATCAGGCTCATAAGCACGAGCAGGGCACATGCAAATGCATTTACAGCTTGAACAATAAGACAAGGGCAGTAAAAAGTTGTGAATCCAACTAAGAATCCTATCTCCAAGAAACAACAACATCAGGATCATATTTAGAAGAAAAGATCTGATGCAAGTCACTTTGGCAGAAACACATGTGACTTTGCTATCTTCTACAAAAGGGAAAATTAAGGAAGAATCGACTAAAGAAGATTCTATAATGACAAGGCTAGAGGGTTTATAATCAGTAAGATCAACCTTAGAAGGAAAGAAAATATCAACAGGAGAGATAGATTCTGCAAGAGCAAACTCAGTATCACAAGAGTTGAAAAATTCAAAATAAAAATCAAACTTATCAAGATCACTGACTTGTTGTTCGAAGGGAGAGTCAAAATACTCAATAAGATCAACATAAGAAGACCGATACATGGGAATATCAATCTTACTAAGAAAATCAAGGTTAGACTTAGTCACAACTGAACCAACATCCAATAGAAGATCAGACTATATGGAAGACTTCATCCGAAGGAAGGAGATCATCCGAGATAGGACACATGTCTAAAATTTCAAATGGATTGATAGAGTGGAGAGCGGGCTCCACAGTCTGTATAGGATGAATCACCTGGTCAACTGCTGGGACCAAGTCCTGAGAAGGTAAGCATGAAAAAAAAGGCTACTTCTTAGTAGCAATTAAATGCAAAGGACATGAGGCCACATAGCTCACCTATGGCAGGGTAGTGTCTATAGAAACACTGGGAATCAATAAAGGAAAAACCTGGTCTCTAGTTGGGTCAGGAGATGGATCAAGAAAATCCAACTAATCGATGGTGACAATTTCTTCTCCATGATTATAGTACATCACATGAAAAAATGTTGACACCACAGCTTGCATGGAATAGACACAATCACGTCCAAGGAGCATATTGAAGTCCAAGGGGTCTTCTATCACCATGAAGTCAACTAAGACGGTCTTCCCACCTAAAGTAATAGGTGTTTGAGAATTAATTCCCAAGGCTATACAAGTTCTTCTATCAAACGCCAGTAATTGACTAGCAATCGACACAAGGCTGGGAGATCCCATGCCTCACCAAGCAGAAGCAGACAAGATACTAACTAAGGCTCCTTCATCAACAATACAATGAGCAATCATTTATGGTTCTACTTTGACCTTTATCTGGAAAGGTGCATCAGAAGGAAGGCGTGGCTCAACTAGGCTATCTGAATCAAAGGAAGCAATCTGAGAGCTTGGTGGGGGTTGATTCGAAATGAGTTCAGTGCCCCCTTGTTCAGTAATTTTTGAACTGGCAGTGAAGAAAATGTGACTAGTAGACACTTCACTCTCCAAAGGAAGAGTTGGATTGATTGACAATGGAATCAATTCAACCGCTTCGTGAAAGTCACTCTCTGAAGGGAGAGTGGGATTGACCAAAGATGACATTGATTCAATCACATTAGGATCACTGTCCGAAAGAAGAGTGGGATCGACCAAAGCTGACATTGGTTCGACCACTTGATCAACCAAAGGTTGAGTAGGTTGTTGAGAAAAAATAGGTTGTTCAGGAGATGGAAATTCTTGAGTCTCGGACAACACTCTTCACACCTCTGCAATAGCAGGGAACTAGGGAGTAAGATGATCTCCCTCACATAGCTTACAAGGGAAATTAAGTTTTCACTTCGAACGACTAGTTTTCTCAACGGTGTCAACATGACTAGCAGTGGATGACTGTTTGCTCTCAACATGACCTACAAAGGATGAGATTTTTCCCTTAGCATGACCACCAGAGGCTAAGAGTTTTCCCCCAGCATGACCACCAAAGGCTGGGTGACTAGGTCCAACTTGACTAAGAGAGGTCGGTTGTTGAAAAAATTTAGGATGTTCAAAAATGGGATGACCATAAAAACAAACTCTTCATACCTCTGTGATAGAAGGACATTTATAAGTAAGGTGGTATCCCTCACAAAGCTTACAAGGAAACTTGGGCTTGTGTTTTGAGTGGTTAGTCTTTTCAACAATGTAAACATGACTCACAGTGGCTGACGGATTGTCTTCGGTATGAACCACAGAGGCTGAGAGACTGCCCCCAGAATGACTTGCAAAGGCTAAGAGACTTTCCCCAGCATGACTTGCAGAGGCTGAGAGACTGGGTCCAACATGACTTGCAGAGAACAAACGGACACCACCAATATGAACTGTAGAGGCTGAATGGTTAGGATCAACATGCTTTGCAGCAGTTGAGTGTGTGCCCCCAACATGAACAACATAGGCTGGGTGGATGGATCCAACATGACTTGCAGAGGTTGCATGGGCAGGTTCAAATTGAACATCATAGGTTGAACGGGTTCCCTCAGCATGAACTACAGAGGCTAAGTGACTGGATATGACATGAACTGTAAAGGTTGAAAGGATCCCACCAGCGTGGTCAACAGAGGCTGGATGGTGAAGATCAACTTGACTTGCAGAGGTTGAGTGCTTAGATCCAACATGACCTAGAGAGGTTGGATAGGTTCCCTTAGCATGAATTGCAAAGACTGGGTGGTGAGGTATAACTTGACTTGCAGTGGTTGAATGGGTGCCCCCTTTCTTATGTGCCTTCTTCCTATTCCTCCTTCTTTTACTCCTTTTAGACTGTTGGTTACTAGTATCAGTACTTTCACCGCATGAGGTAGAAGGAGGAGGAAAATCAACTATAGGAAAAGGGGAAGCATTGTTTTGATGCCCTTGATATAAGGAGCTTACTATGAGAATCCTCGGGAGCATTCAAGACAGTTGGAGTGGAAGAAACCACACCGGTATCCCTAGGGTGAATCTAGGTAGATTCAAGGTGGCCATCAAAGGGACACCAACATTCCCAATGAGAGGAATAGTACAAGGAGTTCCTAGCATGGGGATCTCTTGGTTGGTGTTGGAAGGGGTGTTAACCATAGGTTCAAACAATAAGACAGAGTCTGAGGTTGACAGGAAACCAAAAGTACAAAGCACACACCTGAAGGAAAACTAAGTACAGACAAACCACAAATTACTCATTGAAATTCCTAAAGCCAAACAAACAAAAAGGTATAAGATACGCTTTCCAAAAGAAATCTGATAGACAGTTACTTGGTGTCCCTATAGATGTTCTTAGGCATAAGTGCAAGAATCACCCATTGCCCTCCCACACCTTCTACCCGGGTTACCTTCCAAGCCCATCCAAGGTCAACCAGAAATAGCCTTCTAGTGTACCTGTGTATGAACCCTAGATGTCAAAGAGACTAAAGGCTACCTTAACTATATTGACAATCTGGGGGGACAGTTGCAAGCCTAGTTCATACGCATGGGCAGGGTAGCAAATCCTGAAACCATGTCTAAGACAAAATCCCTAGATGCACAAAAACATTGGTCTATGCTTTGAGAACGAATCAGAGGGTTATATCCTCAATCTAAGTCTCCACGCGGCCTCGTGCTTAGCTTCCATTTGAGAGGAGCTTCCTAGATACAATCAACATAGAAGAGGATTTACCTAGTGATTGTCCAACTACGTCTAAATTTAAACACTTGTGGGGAGTTTAAACTCTCTATCCCACAAGTCTAGCCTAAGCTAGTTGGTGTATGACCCTATAAAATAAAAATTACTAATAATATTTAAATTATATCGTTATTTTAAGGGTTGTTTTTAGTCAGAGGGTAAATGGCGTGAAACTTATGTGGTGTTTTGACTCAAAGTTGAAACAAAATGACTAAAAAAAGAGAACTAAAATGCAAAAAGTAAAAATATTCTCTTTTTATTTTTCAAATAGAAACTTGAAAGCCACAAAAGAACAAATTCTTTTTTATTTTTTCAAAAACAATGATATGCCATGCAATCTAGACTAAAAACCTAATCTACATGCATATAAAGTAAACATGTGTTTTTGTCTTTGGATTTTATAAATGAAAAAGAAAAATTTACCTACAAAGTAAAGTATGTAGATAACAAGAACAAAGCAAAAGGAACTCTACTATACAACCACCAAACAAACTCTAAAATTCCCTAAGGTCAGTATAAACCCTACTTGGAAGGAAAGCTTGCATAAGAGACAAGTCAACTATTTTGGCATGGTGAATTTAACCAACAAAATAATAAGGAAACAAACACCAACAAGCTTCTGAACTCAGACAAAGATCACTAACAGAGGCTAACCAGAAACATAAGCCAAAAATCATGCCAAGCAAAGGGGGTGGGGGGAAGAGCAAACCCTAATGCTATAAAAATGCTTACCACATAGATAAAGAACCACCAAAAGGGATGAAACTAACTCCCTGGAGTCATGCACTGGCAAAGGACCCCAAAAGACCTACCAAACAGCCTTCAAATAGAAGAAAAACCACAAAAGAGGGAAAAACATTGCTTAAAGGGGCATACGCAAGTTTCACTACTGACAGGTCGCGTGTCAGACGCGGGTTGACAATATAGCAAGTTGCGTGTACAAGCACATGTAGGTTATACCACTGACAAGTCGCGTATCATATGCAAGTTGACAGTATATAAATTTGTGTGTACCAAACCAGACATGCGACTGTTCAGTATGCAACTCGCGTATGGGTGGAAAAGATCCCAAAAAAGGTCAAAAACTGCCTTAAGAAGGTAGGGGAAGTGTGCTATCAGACTTATAAAGTGTTCCTAAGTGGCAAGAAAGACCTGAAACTTTACAAAAGACTGAAAGAAAAATAGAGAAACCCCAAACAAACAAGGCTCTCCCTGGCGGAGTCGCCAGTTCTGTTGTAAAGGAAAGTTTCCTATGGCTAGGGTTTAAGAGGCCATCAACGTACTGGGGTTGAAAAGTGGATGCAAATGGTTCTGCAAGTAAATACAAGCAATATTAGATATTATAATGGCTCATACCTTAGCGAAATGAAGGTTGATCCAAGCAGCCCTTCAATCCTCTTCTTGCTCCTCTTGCTCCAAGAGACCTGCAAAGTGAATTATACCTTCCTCAAAACAATATGACCACATATAAAGTAATGATAATCAAAGCAATATCAGAAACTATTCTGATTAACATAAAAATATGATCATAAACAAATATTAAATCACACATTGAACAATTATTTGGGAAGAAGAAGGACATCACATATTTATTAATTTTGAAAACAAGTACAAATATACCTTCTCTTCAAGTTCGGCACCTCACAAAACCTTGATCTGGTTCTACTGCTTCTCTTCTCCAAGGAACTCAACCTCCAAGCTCTGCAACACAAGGAGAATGGTTCTAGGGCAAAGGTGTGGGAAAAGAGAGTCCCAATTCCTCTAGCATAATGATGCAAAGATTCAAGTCTCCTCTCATGGACCTCCCTACCTCTATTTATATGTTTAATGAAGAGTTAGGGTCGAAGACAAAGTAGTTACAACTGAAGGAGTCAGTTGCATAAATACCCAAACTACCCGAATTTCAAAATACATATTTTTTTGACATTTTCAGGAGGCATACGCAGGTTGCAGAGACAACAGTCATGTACACGAGGAGGTATACATGGGTTGCAATGCAGAAAGTCATGTATTTAAGGCATACGCAAGTATTGTATATAGCAAGTCATGTACGTATGCAGGTTTCCTTAAGGAAACTCTTGTACACATCATAAAACTCATTTTAAGGGTACTTGTAGGAATTTTCATACTTTAGTGTATTCTAGAAAGTTTTAGCTAACACAGATACCTTTCCAACGATGTAGAGATGAGGTCAAACAAAGTTACAGAACTCAAGTTATGGATACTCCAAGTTAGGTGTTTTTTCAGTGACTTTGAGTGACTTTCATGAAGTGTCATCATGGAAGTGTCAACATGCGACAAAATCATGGGAAAGTGGTCACAGGAAGAGATGTACCATTTTGAGCTATAACACCTAGTACCTAGAAAGTAAGAATATAGTACATAGTGTTTTGATCTAGAAGAACAATAGTGGTGTGAAGTAAGATGTAACAACATAAACGTTGCATAGCGATGACTATAGCCAAAGTTAGCTTCTCCACATATAAGTAGAGTGTTTCAGAGTCAATAAGACTCTTACTAAGATCATATATCACATATTCTTGGTCATTTCAATCTTCCTGCACTAAAACCATACCAACGGTAGTAGTGGAGGCGACAATGTAAAACTTAAAATATTTTGAATAATTGGGGGGTGCAACATAGGTGAGTGTGTTATAGCATGTTTCAATTGATCAAAATCTCTTTGAGCCTGATCATCCCAAATAAAGCGAGTGTTCTTTTTCAAGTGACACATATAACCATGTGTTTTCTCTGCAAAATTGCATACGAAACGATGAAGAAAGTTTCCCTTCCCTTGCAAATTTTGGAGTTCAGTAATGTTTGTTGGAGGTGGTAAGGACACTATAGCAGAAATTCTTAAGCAATCAATTCGAATCCCATCCCTATAAACAATGAGACCAAGTAAGCATCCAGTCTCAACACAAAACCAACACTTGTGTGGATTGAGTCGAATATGGTAATGACGACATCAAAGGAAAATGTGTCTAAGATGCCCCGAATGATATTCTCACAGATGTGAATGAGCATGTAGGTCATCCAGATACGGTTCCACTATGTGTTTTATATCATGAAAAGCATAATACATGGCACGTTGGAAAGTTGCTCCAACATTCTTCAAGCCGAAATGTAGCTTATGATAAGCGAAGGTTCCCCACAAGAGAATAAATGTCGTTTTATGTTGGTCGACAGGTAAGATCTCAATCTAATTATAGCTGGAAAATCCATCCATAAAAGAAAAAATGACACTTCCAGCACAGTTATCAATGATATGATCGATGTGAGGGGTAGGAAAGTTGTCCTTTGGACAGACTTTGTTCAAGTCCTGAAAAATGATACAACCCCTAATAGTGCCTTGTTTCTTGGCGACAGGAAAAATATTAGATACCCACTCGGCTAAAGGCACAAGGTAGATAAAATCATCTTTTAAAATATTTCAATCTCAACTTTAATAGCTGCAGCTTTTCCTGGGTAGACTTGGTGAATATTTTTCCTAATAAGTCTTTCCATCGAGTAGGTATTGATCTCATGTATGACAATAGATGTATCAATCCTGGGATTTTCTTCATATGTCCAAGGGAAAACATCACGTAATTCCTTAAAAAGAGATTAGTATTCCTCAATTTCCGTTGACGAATAGTTCTGGCCTATGTGAACATACTCGACAACACCTAGATTTACTGATATGTCGAGGGGAATTGTTTGGTAATGTTACATAAATTCCCTTCAGATTCAACACCTTATAATAATACATCCATTTGTGGATACTCAACTATATCAGAACTGATCAAAGAAACAAAATTTGAATCTACTGAATTGGCATTAGAAAGAAATGACGATCGTTGATGAGAATTTTACCATAAGGATTCATCCAGATCATGACCTCTATAATAGACTCGTCGGATGGAAAAGTTTGTGAGAGATATTCTAAATTCAAAAGAGGGGAATCTAGCCAATAGGGTAGATGGTAATGATCTAATGCTACCAAATGATGATCATCTATGTAAGAATCAGAAATAGATTGAATGGCATCATAGAGGGCTTCATGTGGACTCAGAGAAGGAAACTCAACAATCTCTTTCCCTTTAGACGTGCCTCAGTCGTGGATGATATCATGTTTACCATGGCAATTTTAATATTAGGAGGGGCATCATTGGATGGAAAAAATCCATGAGTAAATAATCTTTCAAAAGTCCAACCCCTACAGACTGATAGGGAGGAGGTGACTTCCCTAACATTGGAACATTATTTATCGAGGAAGCAGTAATATCATGTGAAAAGTGATCGAGTTGATCGATGGTCATATTTTTTCCTAATAGCATAGAACCAAGTTCTTACTAATAACAAATTGTAATCCAAATGAGCATCGACCACTTCTACCTGGATAGAAACGGTTTTCCCCCCCATCTCGATGGACAATGCTGGTAGCATACCATGGGGCTGAAAACCTCATCCATCAAAATATTTCAAGGTGGTTGATGACTTATTCAACTCAAGAGAACCAATGGATCTCTAGCAAGACATCGATAAGACCGAGTTGGAAGCTCCTTTGTATAATACAGCCTGATGGACCTTCCTACCCACCACTCTAGTGGCTATTTGAAAAGCAAGTTGATGGGATAGCCTTGATTTATAATTATCCACATTAAAAGTGATCATGGTAGAATTCTCATGATCTAAGGCCACTAGGGATGACAATGAATTCTTTCATTGTGCAAGAAAGCTTTGGAGTACCTCCAATGTGGACATAGTGCAGGGTGCTTGTTATCAACCAAGATGGCACTTCTCCATCCGAGTGCTGACATTCATTATTTCGGTACAAAAAAGGACAATTAGGATTGAAGTGGCCAAAACACTATAGATGTGCATGACCTTTGATGCATGATCTCCAGACTAGCTTGATATATTTTTATTCTGAGTTTTGGGTTGCACACGCGACTATATGCATTGCAACCCACATGTACATTGCATATGCGAGTTCCCTTTGAGAAACAAGCGTGTCATACACACATTTACTATATAAAAACTTGTGTGTACCTTAATTAGACATTAACAAATATAAATCCTAATTAGATGAGATTAGTTGGGCCTTAATCCATAACTATCCCAACTGTGTCAACCATCCTAACCTTCAAAACCACTCTATTTCCCAATGTATAAATAGAGGCCTTGGGATGGGGCTAATCAATCAATTTTTGAAGAAAAATGTTATGTTGGTGGTATACATTCAGATTCTTGGAGTAGCCGAACTTAGAGTTCTCAGTTGCAGAGGAGTCCTTGTTTCAAAAGATGGGTTGTATTCTCACCTATTCATTGTTTGTTAATAAAGAGAATTCTTCTTCCAATCTTTGTATTGTGCTTTTCTCATGTATATTGGTTAATGAATAATGTCATTTATATTATTAATATGTGTTTCACCTAAACTCTTATATATATATGTATGAGATATTACTTGAAGAATTGGCTCTTTGCAGGTGAAGAGAAGAAAGCCTAGAAACTTTGGAGAAAGTTGAAGTGAGAGAAGATCAAGCTTGGATCAATTGTCATAAACCAGGTAAGCCAAAATCTCTTCCTATTCTCATTTCATTTTCTGTAAAAGTTGATTGTCTGCAAGTCTAATAGTAAGTTGGTAACCCCAGACCCTAGGTTACAAGGGTGTATTGTCCTGTACAACAGAACTGGCGACTCCATAGGGGAGTCCAGCTTGTTCTGGATTCATCCTATAGGTTCCCTTTACCAGTCTTATTTCTGATATTGATTATGAGTGTGGTCCTTTTTATCTTGCTTTTGATTTACAGTGTAGTGTGCCAAGAAGTCTCTGCTAGTATTTTTTCTTTGAAATTTTTTTGGCAATACAAGCGGGTTGTTTTGTACACAGTCACTTGTATGACCTTGTATATGCGGGTTGCTCTATAAGACAATTACATGTCATATGCGGGTTTCCTGCATACACAGTCACGTATTTCCTGTAGCAGCCTAAAATTTGGGTAGGGTTTGCTTGTCCCTGTCTCTCTATATTTTTAGTTGTTTGGAAGTCTTTTGTTTTTGGCAGGACTCTATGAGTCTGAAGTCTTATGCGTCACACCATTTTCTTGTTTTTCAAGCCTTTGAGACTTTTTTTTGAATGTATTTCATCTTGTGAAGTGAAGGTGGTGTTTCTACTTGGTTTATAAGTTTGAGTGCTTTTGTCTAGGTCAGTGATCAGGGATTTAGATGATTTATACTCTGTACTGCATTTTGTGGTGTTAGTTTGTCACTTGTTATTTTGTGAATCTAGTGGACTCTTTGGGTTCAATAGTTTCTCCAAGTCAGGTTTTTTCCAAGTCTTCTTCCTGATTGGTTGAAGTAGGTCATTTTGGGTCCTTTATGCCTCATTTCACTTTTTATATGCTTTGATTATTTGAACTTGCTCAAAACTTGCATTTAGTTGCATTATAGTTTTTGAATATTTTGAAAAAAGTGAAGAAAAACATTTTATACTTTTGCATTTAGTTGCATTTAGTCGTTTCTTTTCAGTATTTTTCAAATAAAATTAAAAATTTATAAAAAGAAGTCTTATTTTTCTCACATTTAGTTTTAATTTCATTAACTAATATTTGTAAAAAGAAAAGAAATTTGGTTTAAGTAGTCGCAATTTACTTTGAAATTTTCTTTATACATCATTTTTCTTTTTCTTATCGAGTCTATAACACCAAATTGTTTCACGACGTTTACCTCTGACTAAAAATATCCTTCTAAAATGAACGATATATTTTAAAAATTATTAGTAAGTTTTATTTTATAGGATCCTACACCAACTAGCTTAGGCTAGACTTGTGGATTAGGGAGTTTCAACTCTCCACAATTGTTTAAATTCAGACGTAGTTGTCTAATCAATAGGTAAACCCTCTTCTATGTTGATTGTATCTAGGAAGATCCTCTCAAATGGGAGTTAAGCATGAGGCCACGTGGAGGCTTGGACTGACGAGATAACCCTTTTATTCCTTGTCAAAGCATAGACCAAGGTTTTTGTGCACCTGCGAACTTCTATCAATACCTCGCTTTAGGCCCCGTGCAGTGCCGGTGTTGACATGGTTTTGGGCTTTGCTACCCTGCCTATGCATAGGAACCAGGATTGCGACTATTCCCCATACTGTCAATATAGTTGCAGTAGCCTTTAGTCTCTTTCACATCTAGGGTTCATACACAAGTACACCGGAAGGCTATTTCTAGTTGAACTTGGACGGGCTTGGAAGGTAACCTCGGTAGAAGGTGTGGGAGGGCAGTGGGTGATTCCTCCGCTTGTGCCTAAGAACATCTACAAGGATTCCAAGTAACTATCTCTCAGCTTTCTTTTGGAAAGCATATCTTCTACCCTTTGTGTATGTTTTGGCTTTAGGAAATTTTGTAGTGATTGATGTGTGGTTTGTTTGTGTTTAGCCGACCTTAGGGAGTGTAAAGAGTCAATTTTCAATCATGGAGGACCAACCTCTCATAAGGTCAAGAAGGTTGAAAAACCTTCATCCATATACTACAGTGAATCCTCACCACCCCCTTAAAGGTGGACATTAGACACAAACAGTTCTTTTGAACCGATAGGAATCAATGAAGTTCCATGCGAACCGGAATTTAGGAAAAACTAGGTTGATACAACCAGAGTAGAGATAGAATACTTGTAGGATGACGAGTTTGCAAAAAACTTTAATTCACCTATTACTGACTTAAACGATCCTGTGATCATCCAAGTTCTTCCATTTAATTCACCTATGATTGGTGTTCCTGTGAGTAAACTTATGGCTAGTTTAGGAGAGAGTCCATCTACCCCCATCTCATCTATTATGGTTGAAGGAGTGCCACCTCCCCGGTTGGTACTCCTAGAACAAATATACCTGCTACTCCTTTAACTCTATCTAGTCAGGTGGTCCAACCACCGGCTTCCACAAATGTAGTGGGAACTTCTGGTGGGGTGTTCACTGGGATCCCCAGTGCACCTTCTGCTTCACCCTCTTTTGCATACACTGCTCATAGTGGTCCTATTGGATCCTCTTCATTTGTCATGGGTTTCCCATGGAATGGGGGGCACATCCCCCCATCCACTCCTTATGTAGGCCCTACACCTGCATATGTGGGGATACAGTTTGGAAATACTAAATCTTATGGTCAAGGTTTCCAAACTCTGGTTTTGGCTCCTTTCACGAGCTCTCTCTTCTCGCTTTTTAGCGGAGGGATACCTGCTCCTATTTTTTAGACTCCAGTTTAACTTGCGAAGCTCAAAAAACATACACTACACCACACATGAATAATCCACTGGATTATGTATGGAATCCATTTCAAAGTAGTCCAACTACTTCGCAACCGGTAGCTGGGGGAAACCCTGCATTTACATTTGGGAACCAGGGGACAAGTCCTTCTACTTCCCAAGCTCGTACTTTTCAGGCTCTGATTAGGCCCAAACTTCCTTTCCTGTCAACTTTAAACTTGCCAGATTTGTCCAAGTTGATGAATGACCCAGTGAAACATGATTCCACCTAGACACCTGTCCCTACCAAGCTACCCTCAGACATTCCAAAATTCAAGGGAAAATTTGGTGAAGACCTAGGGGCTCATATCACTACCTTTCACTTGTGGTGCTCTTTCAACTCACTGAATGATGACACTGTTCAGTTGAGATTGTTCCAAAGAAATATGACTAGTGTCGAAGAAAAGTGGTATATTGAATTGCCCTTTGCTACATTTGATAGTTTTTGGGACTTAGCCAATGTGTTCCTTAACCACTTCCAACTTCATATCTGATATGATGCTAGTACAGACTTATTGTCCACCTTTCGGCAAGACAAAGCCACTCACATTTTGGATCATATCCAAGAGTAGCGAAGGCGGAAGAGGCTCATTAAGGCCACTATCCCTCCCAATTTTTTGTTAGAATGGTTCCTTAAGTCCTTATTTCCGTATATATCTAAGGATGTATCCACCTCGGGAGTAATTAATGAGGAATAGGTTATCCGTAGGGCCCAGTAGTTAGATTTGATATACTCTCAGTCTAGGATACTATATGAAATCATCCCTAATGCACCACAGCCAACACATAGTGTCTAGAAACCTAAGCCTGGACCCCATGCTGATGGTGTGGTTGGTTCAGTTAAATCTCCCACTGTAGAGTCTTTGGAAAAACAAATCCATGAGTTTTTTGTTAAACAATCTATAGCGGAGGCAGCAAATACTTCCCCCTCACCCCAAAATGCAAATGTTGTTGCTGAATCCTCCCAAAAGGGCAATCAACAGCCCTGTTGTAATCTCTCAGATCACATAGGGTTACCAATAATACACATTAAAAGCATACATACATAACAGAGATAAGAGATAAGAACAAATGAGTGGAATAATAGATTATATTATAATGAAAGGGTCCATACAATACAGACAACTGAACCGAGTTCTCATCTGGCTCAACAGCCTAATATATATGAATTACAAAACAGTTACAAATAACTACCTGTCGGTTTGGTCAACTGACACGACCTTATGTGGCTGACTTAATCTCTAATTAGTTGGCTAATCGACTAAGTTGGATATCATTCTAGTTGGCTTACCGACTTTCTCCTCCAACATCTCCCCCACAAACAAAACATTTCTTCGTCCCAAAGAAACAGGGAGGTACCAAAATTTCTGTGCCTGTCGTAAGTAGTTATTTATGTGTTTGATCTTCATGGGCTGTAAAGTCTGATGGTTGATCTCTTCTGTACACAGACTTCGACAATTGCTTCAGCTGTTACTGCTAGCTAATGTTGGAATTCCATCCAACTTTGCAGTACTTTTTGAATGTCGATGGTTAATGTAGTCAGACTTGATAATATCGACATCTTTTCTTGAATGGAAAGTTCTACTATTCTTTCCATGTCAGGACCCATAAACTGGTCCTTTTCTTTTGCTGTCTCAAAAATTCGTTTCACTTGTGGGAAGATGATGTCTAATTTTTCTAGACTTGGAATTGCTTGTTGCACCCACTAGTGTGCTTGTCGCTCGTGCTTCTGCAATTTGGTTGTTTCAAGCACTATTTGATTTTCAATTGTGCTTATGAGTTCTTCCTCTGTGCTTTTTCTCTTCTCGAGCGCTTGGATTTCTTGTCGGGTTTGTCAAATTTGCTGATAAACTTGCCCATAATATGCAGACCAATCTCTCAGTACTTCTTCTGTAATGACTGAATCCTCCATGTGATATTGGAGTACTTTGTCTGCTTCTGCAAAAGCTGTATGTTGCTGCATTAACAATTGAGTTGTTTCTTCTTTATGTTCCTCTCTTGTGTCTTGAATCTGTGCCTGTAGCATCAACACCATGCTCTCAAACAGCTGATAAGCTCTTTCTAAGGGCTTGTCAGTGTCATCCTCTATCAGTGCAGGTATCACAGATTGCACAAGGTTTCTGCATTTGTTAAGGAACTCGACTTGTTCTTTTTCATTGTTGTCGAGCTCCTTACGTCTGTTCTGGCTCCTTGTTTTTGCTTCTATTGCCATTGTTTCCAGGAGTTTCCTGAATTCTCCATCCTTTAGTTTGGTTGCATCAACTGTAGTGGTCGACCCAAGTTGACCAATGTGGACCATTGTCGACTGTCCTTGATGGTCCTTCTTCTTTTTCTCTTTCTTTTTCTTGTTTTTTTGTTGCTCTGCTTGTGGGAAAGAGAAAAAGGGGAAGAAAGGTGAGGGAAACCAAAACAAGCCTAAAACCACAAATAATGTTGATGGGGGAAAAAAGAGAAGAAGAATGTGAAATTTCCCTGTAAGTTGTGCTAGGAAGATCACCTGACCCATCAATTCCCTCTTATAGATCAAGCTTAGAAGCTGCTCAAAAATCAACAACCATATTTTTTAAAGGATCCATTTCCCCAAGGACAGAATGTAGCTTCAATTTCTAACGTAGCTGGGCGTAGTGCTAATTCGACCAAAATGATATCAACATGGTTCGATCTGAGACATTACTCCAGACTAGAACAAGAACTATGAGACAGAGGCTCCAGAGAAGGGTAAGTCTATAGGTGAAACTTCTAACCCTCTCACAATAGAGAAACTTGTCGAACCTATTCTTAAGATACCAAAAGGTGTCTTCAAGAAAGCATTGCACAATCCTAATGCTGGGGATGCAGGCAACTAATCTCTAGCTGAATATTTATCCCAACCCCTTGTGTGATGTTAGGTTTGGAGGTGCTATAGAGTTGTCCCGCCCAACAAGATGCACTCTAAGCAACCTTAGGTAGTATGGATTCATCGAGCCTTATGGCGAAGTTTAATTTGTCTGATGTCAAAATTCACCTGCCGTATCATGTGGATTTGTCAATAGATGTCATCCATGGTGGAAAAACCATTGGAAGGTCAATTGTTGATGAAGGTGCTTCCACATGTGTCAGGTCTTTGTCTTGTTGGAAGGCTCTTGGATCTCTAGAGCTAGTTCCATCGAACACCCTACATACTGCTTTCAACGGAAGGTCATTTCATCCACATGGTTTCCTACCAGATTTTGAGATTAAGTTGGCAAGGAAGACAGTGTTTGTTGAAGTAGATATGATTGATGAACTGTTGGATTATAACTTGCTTCTTGGGAGAATTTGTACTTATGCTATGTGTGCAATTTCCTCGGTTGTTCTTCATGAGGTGGTGCTTCCGCATGAAGGGAATTTGGTTACTATTGACCAACTCAGTTTAACTCGAAAGGGCCATATGGAAACTAATGAGTCCACTGTGCCATTGGTTGATTAGGTCAAACCTGCTTCAGAGATCTTAGGGGCTGGAATGTATTCATCATTAATCGGCACATTCGATATCCCAACCTCGATAAATTACTTAGATTTTGCTAGTGTAGGGAAGTCTATCGCAATGGTTGTCGATAGAACGATTCCTTAGGTTCTTCCTTCCCATAACGAACCTGAAGTTCCCTTATTAACAATGGAAGTATCTTATCAAGATATCATTAACACCACTATTGATCATGTTCCGGTTCCTCCTATAGTCTCAAAGGAGCCGGAAGAAGCCTATCTGCCTACTTGGGCAGAAAACTCTTTGTATACTGACAATTGCTTAGACATGGTTTTACCTTTAGACCAATCCATTTTGGAAGCTATGAGTGGGTGAGATAATATCTGCGAATATCTTCACCATATATCCTACTTTCTTCCAAAGTTAAGCATGATTGAAAATCAAGAGTTCCATGTGAGACTGGCAGGTGATGCTGATATACCGATCAATGCATTACCAAGGGAGGGAATCTTTGCCGAGGGGAAATGGAAAAAATTTATGTTACTATCCCTATCAACATCTCTATGAACCCCAACATTGTGGAAAATGTATATATTGGTGCAAACTACTCTCCGAAGGATATTTCTATTTATGCGTCCTTATTTAAGGAGTTTTGTGATGTGTTTTCCTGGTCATATGAGGAGATTCCAAGCATAGATCCTATTAGAGCTTGCTTTTTGTTTTTCATTTTTAATGCATTTGTTTATGTTTTGAAACTTGGTTTTGTTCATTTCTCCTAGAAAATTTTGTTTCTTAGGATAGTTTGAATCTTTTTTCTTTAATTTTTCATGTTTATATGATTTCTTAGTTTTATTTTTTGAAATTCACAGTTAGGGGGCTTATAGAATGTTTATATGAATTAAAAAGGTCCTAAAAATATCATAAAGTTTCGATCTAGATCATTTTACCTAAGTTAAATCATTGCTAGTTGTTATATTTTTGAAAATCATTAAAATAAACTTTCTTGTAGCGTAAGCCTGAAAAAATTACACATATGCGCTACAATAAAATCACGCAGTTCAAAAACCATCATTTTGTTCAAAGTTTTTAAAAATTCTCATACATGAGAGGTCATTCATACTTGGTTGATGGATTTGATGCGTGTCTCCTCTAGAATGTTCATTGCGACAGGTGTGAATACGTCAAGCAAATCATCATGAGGGTGAGTTGTGGTGGTCTGTTGCAGAGTGATGGAATAATGATGGTTAAACACGATGAGACAAATGCGCCTTGAATTTTGTATCCCCTGATGCACAAAGATCAGATGAGTTCGTGGAGAAGTATTAGCAGTGCGTAATCAAATTCTGAAACAAATCGCAAATTTATGGCTTTTCAAGGGTGATCGTTTGGAGTTGTATTAGTGGTCAGAGAAGATTGAGGAATGAAATTGGACACCTGACAGTCAAGAAAACATGATTCTAGCACCTGGATTCATCACTTTGATAGGTAGGCTGCGAATTGATATCAAAGTCCATGTATTTGGGTTTTTACTAAGAAAAGGATTAATGATGGAATTGAATGAAGATTATTAGTATGTAAACCTAGTTCATACTTAATATCGAATTCTCTGTCAATGGAATTCAGGCATTTAGCAGTTTAAGCAAGAGAGTTCGGTTTAAGGTTTTTGGTTTCCCAATATATCATTGTCTGTCAGATTGTCAAGACTTGAATAGATTTAGAGTTTGTTTTACTGAAAGAAGTAATTTAACAGTCATTCAAAATGAAAAGAAGTGGTAAAACCAATAGAGTTGAACCTTGAGACATGATCTGGGTTCAGACTTTCCAGACTGTGCAAAACTATTTTCAGAGGCAAGGTGGTTAGTTTTTTTTGAAAGAATTGAGGGATATCATTCAGAAGTCTCTTATAAATTTGCTCAGTGTTTGGATAAGGATATGGTGACTTTTGATAATTTGAAGTTTAAGCTGACCAGGGAATTGTTAGCAGAAGCTACAGAGATTTTAGATGAGGGTGAATACTGGTCTAAAAAATTTTCTTTCACCTTTGAAGCTCATAAATACTTACTTTTAGATGTAGTAGCAGATTGGGGAAAGGGAGTACCTATTCAGAAATTTAAACCAGAATGGATAGATCCTATCAAAATCTTACAAATTTATATCACTTGTGAAGGGATATTTGCTTTTGTTTTTAAGTGTCATTTTAGATTCTTGCAACATCTCAGCCATGAAGCCAAAATGAATCTCCCATTCTTCTTCTTGAAAAGTTTACAGAAGATGTCTAGCAGGGTGAAGGAACATTAGGATCACACCAAACAATATGTGTTTCATCATGGGCTTATAAAACTAATTATAAGTACTGTACTTCAAAAAAGGGAGAAACCATGGGAATATTTCCTATTTTGGTCTAGTTTTCAAACAAAGAAGGAAGAGCAGTCTCAGAAGAGACGGTTAAATAAAGGTCAGAATTTGGTCAAGAAGCTTAAAAAGAAAGTCACAGTCAAGAATGAAGAAGGTAGTGAACCAGAAAAATCTTTGAACCAAGAAGATGAAAACATTGAAATTGAACAGCAAATCAATATTGAATAAAACAAAGTTTCAAAGTCAAAAGTGAAGGAAATCGAGCCTGTAGGAGATGCTTTTCCTGTAGAATTGAATCAAGGTGTAAAGGAATATGTAAAAGAGCAGGAACAGGTTCCTATTACAATACTCTCTGAAGAAGAGGAAAGGTCATTATCTAATGAAGCTAGGGTTCATACCAAACAGGATATGCATACACATTATGAAGAAGAGACAATGTCATGAGGAAGGAAAATGAAATTTGTCCAATTATCTTCTATTAAACATCAAGGGAAGGTTTTAAAAATGTTAGGAGAAGTTGTAACAGCTTGGAGGCCCAAGACTAGGCCAAAGAACAAACTCATATTAAATATGAAGAAGTTGTTAAACCCTAAACTCGCTGAAAAGAAGATTACAGAAATTGAAGACTCTTCATCTCAGGAAGAGCTAGAAGACTATGAAGGTCAAAATAAAGAAGTTATGAAGGGTAAAAAGAAAATAATTTCAGAAAATAAACCAGTTTTTACTAAAACAAAGATCTCAGAAATATTCATGGAGGTTCGAAAGAAGATGATTCTAGAACAGCATCAAAATGATTTAAAGAGCTCTTGCATAGAGAAAGGAGAGGTTGCTGAGAAATCAACTCAGTGCAGTATTAAAGCTGAAGAGTATTCAGAAATCCCTGTGACCTTGACAGAGCATATGGAAGAAGATGAAGAAATTTTTAGGAAGCTGAAAATCCCTTGGATTCCTCAAGGAATGCAGCCAGTATTAGAAGGAAAATGCATTGATTCTAAAAATGAAAATTTGCAGAGGAGTATCAAGAAATACAAACATCAAATTGAGTACCTGCATGAGACCAATGAAGGATTAGTGACTACAAATAGAATACTGACAGAAGATTTGGAATAAGTAAACAGTCATTATCAGGAACTAACTTCAGTTTCTAAAGAGGATTTAAAAAGAAAGAGACAGACAGAGAGCCTGTTTATAGAACTAAAACAAACTATTCAAGAGCTAACACAACAAAATTAGGATCCGACAAAAAGAGTGGAAGATTTGGAAGCAAATCACCAGAAATCTAGAAAGAAGACCCAGGATTTAGAAGGAATTGCTCTTTTAGCAGAGGCGGCAAAAGCCTCGTAAAAGTACTTTAAGAAAAGTAGTTATTAGTCAGTTTTTTAAAAGTTATTTCATTTTTGTATAATGATGGTTTTCTTGAACAATTTGATAGATGACCTAAAGGTAGTTTGTTTAGTTATATAACTGTTTTTGAAAAAAAAAGGATAAATGTAAGTTTGGGAAAGGTCCAAGGTTTCGATTTTTGTTGCAAGGGGAGGCTATCAAGCTAAGTGTTTGGTTTATGAGCTAAGTGTAAAAAATCTTATGTGTTTTTGATGACTAAATTATGAAATATATGCAAATATAAGCCCTATTTAGACTATTGACTCATTTCATATCTGATTTGTGTTAATCACTCAGTTGATATACTCATTTCTTGTTTAAGGTTATTATGCATGAAATGCTTGTTGACTGTGGGTGGAATTTAGTGCTGTGATTATTGTGTTTCGTTTATAGTTTATATGTTATGCATCTCAATCCTTCAAATATTCATGATTTAGTGTTTGCTTTAGTTTCATGAAGTTTTTGCCCTCTTTTCTACAAACTGCACAACCAAAACCCTAGAAAGACCTATTTTACTTAATTATGTTTATTGAAATTGTGTTGGATTGTTCTTTCGTAGTCTAAGAACAATTTATAGCACTAACATATTTGGAACCATTGTCAAGGATGAAGCTAAAATCCTATTTTCCCTGGTATACTCATCATTTCACTGGTTTTGAGAGGTGAACTTAAACCAGCAAATTTTAAAAGACTACTTTTCACCAGTATTTCACAGTGGCTACTAAAGGAGTTGGAACAAGAAGTAGACCTAGTTCACCTTTACAACTTGGTGTCTCAGACCCAGAACATATATTGAAAACAACTAGGAAAATCAAAAGGTCTCAGTCATCACCAGCCCTATGTAACCCTGATCAACTAGACATATCATCACCTTTTTCTATTTTGAAGGGAGAAGAACAAGATTCATCCTGGTTAAAACCTATAATCCCTCTTAGTAATTTTCAAGTTTTTGCTGATCCTCAATCTTTCAAGAAAGAAAAGACTTTATCTCCTAGAAAAATCCCTTTATTTCACCTCAAAGTTGGTAAAACTCCTTTTCATCCAAGTTCTAGTCAAGTCTTTCCATCATCTAAACCAGTCAACTTAAAAATGGCAGCCCAAAATCAACCATTAGATATGATGGACCGAATGGTGGCAGCTAGGTATGCACCTCTAGTTTTTCCTCATCCCTTAAATGCTATCCCTGGGGGATATTACCAAAAATATTTACCTAGGCTTAATGGACAAGGTGAGACCACAACCAAGGAGCATTGGGATGCATTTCTCAGCTATGCAGATAATCAAAATATTGAGGCAAAGGATGTGTGGATGAGGATGTTCGTACAGATTCTTGATGGAGAGGTCAGAAAATGGTTCAGATAGTTACCTGCAAATTCTATTACTATAATAGAAGAGCTTCGGGATCTTTTCATGAGACAGTGGGGTGATACTAAGGATCACACATATTACATTACAGTTTGGAGCCCTTAGAAGAAATAATGATGAGACTACAGCTGATTTCTCGAAGAGGTTTAATAAAATGTATGGCAGAATCCCTGCAAAGATTAAACCTTCAGAAACTTATCCAAAACTCACTTATGCCAATGCTTTTGATCATGAGTTTTTCCTACTCTTGAGAGAAAGAAGACCTATTACTTTACTTAACATGCAAGATTCAGCATTAGAAGTAGAGTCTAATATATTAGCTTCTAATAAATTGAAGGGAAACTCGGCTCAAGAGATATATGATAGGAAGGGTAAGAAAGAGGCAGCTCCAGGGGTTTCAACATCTCATTCTGCAGAGGTTAAGATTGATGAGATGGAAAAGCTAGTGAAAATATTAACAACCAAACAAAACAAATTGGAATTAGAGAAAAATTCAAATAAACCTGTTCAAGATAGAGACATAAACCCTAATAATCCAAACCAATTCAGAAGACAGTTTGTACCTCGTTTCATTCCCAGAGAAAGAAGAAACAATGATATACAACGAGAAAGGAGGGAAGATGAGGATCAAAAAGTACCACCACCACTTCAGAATAATGTAGCTTATGAAGGAGAAATAGAAGAGGAAGAGTTCTTTGAGGATCCAGATCACGATATGAATTATTTTGGAGAACAATTGACTGAAGGTTTTGTGACTAAAGAATATTTTTTAAACTCACAATATTATGATGCCGATGTGTTTGAAACAGAAAATGATTTAGATCTTGAAGTGACTGTTGTAACTGCTGATATATATTAGACTGATCTAAATAAAACCTTAAATTTAAGATCAGGGCCAAAACAAGTGGTTCAAAATCCTAAGAAAAAGGTAGTTTTGCCTCCTAAACAGCAGTCTGATCCAGTAATAGAGAAAAACAGAATCAGGATAAACAAAAGAAGATTATTGAAGTTGAAGAGGTAAATAGAAGTATGTAGAATTTCAATCTTGAAAATGAGTTATGCAAAATCCATATCCCTATGCCTTTCACTGAGTTGATGAAGAATCCTTCTTACAAAAATCAGTTTTGAAAATGATTGGTTCAGCAAACAGTCAACTTCCTTCTGACACAGTGAATTTACAAGAGGAAAGTCCTAAAAAATTTATTGGGTCAACTTTGGCAGAAAAAACTGAAAATGAGGCAAGTGCATCTCCTCCCTTTTACATCACACTAACCATTCATGAGCATATGATACATAATTGCCTTTTGGATTTAGGAGCATCTCATAACCTAATTCCAAAAGCTGTCATGGAGGCTTTAGGTTTGAGCATAAAAAAACCTTATCATGAATTGTATACTTTTGATTCATGAGCTGTAAAATGTTTAGGAGTGATAAAGGATATGGTGGTTAGTTTAGCTCAGCTACCAATGAAGAGTCTGATTATGGATGTAGTAGTAGCAGACATTACACCTAAGTTTGGATTGCTCCTCTCTAGATCTTGGGCCAATAAGGTTGGTGGAATTCTTCAGATGGACTTAACATATGCAACCATTCCTGTATTTGGAGGTGAAAACAGAATGTTGTATAGAGAGTTACAATTTTCTTATATTGTGACTGATGACAAGTATCCTACAAATCATCTCTTGTATGTTGTTGAAAGGGATTTGGGTACTTGTATGTTGCATTTTAGTGATGATAATGATACTGCTAGTTTATTACAGGTTGAAAAAGAAAAAATAGTCAAATGCACTAGGGAACAAGAAGATGAACTTTGGAAAATGTATTTTGATGGATAATCATGCAAGGAAGATGTTGGAGAAGGGGTTCTTCTAATATCTCCTAGTGGTGAAGCAGTAAGGTTAATGTATAAATTGGAATTTATTACCACCAATAATACTACATAATATAAATATTTGTTTTTAGGTTTGAAAGCTGCAAAAGATTTAGGTATTTAGCAGATTTCTGTGTATGGCGACTCCGAGTTGGTTGTTCAGCAAGTAAGGAACAACTATCAAGCAAAACCGGATTTGCTTAAAGTGTACCGTAATGAAGTATGGGATATGATAGAAAATTAATTTGTGGCTTTTAATATCACTTATATTCCTAGGGATCATAACCAAACTACTGATTCTCTTGCCCTTGCAGCCACACATTTCAGGATTCCTAAAACAACACAGCTGAAGTATCCTATTGAGGTTAGGTACAGACCTTCTGTGCTTGATAATGTAAAGCAATGGAAAAATTTTGAAGATGATATTGAAATAAAAAGGTTTTTAGAGCTGACAGGTGAGTTTTCCAATTCCTTAATTGATCAAGAACAAGATGATGAAATTGAATATTTTGAAGGTGTTGCAGAAAATGAGATTGCAAGTCACAAGATTATTGAACTTAAAATTAATTTCATTCCTAAGGGTCTGGTGCCTTTAGAGAGGATATTTTCAAAGGATGATACACCTTTAAAACTAGTTGTACAATATTTAGAAGAAAATGTAATGTACTGTAATATTGGCACCCCTGAACATCCTAGAATGGTGAAGATTTCAAAGGCACTCACAACAGAGTAGAGAAACAGGTACATCAAGTTGTTAAAAGAGTATGTTGATGTTTTTGCTTGGTCATATGAAGATTTGAAGACATATGATACAAGTATTATACAACATAAAGTACCATTAAAACCAAATGTTAAACCTTTCAAACAGAAATTATGGAGGATCAATCGTGCTGTGTTTCCCATTATAGAAAAGGAAGTTAAAAAGTTGTTAGATGCTAATATTATAGTTCCTCTCAGATATTCTTCATGGGTAGCCAATTTAGTTCATGTCAGGAAAAATAATGGTGAAATCAAACTGTGTGTTGATTTTCGAAATATGAATAGGTCTTCATTGAAGGATAATTACCCTTTGCCAAAAATAGAACAAATTTTGCAGAAGGTAGTTGGTGCACAAAGAATTTCTATGGTTGATGGTTTTTCAGGATATAATCAAATTTCCATACACCCTAATGACAGAGAAAAGACAGTTTTTACTATGCCTTGGGGTACTTTCATGTACAACAAAATGCCTTTTGGATTAATGAATGTTGGAGCTAATTTTCAAAGAGCTATGGACATAGCCTTTGTAGGGGAAAGAGATAAGTTTGTAGTGATTTAATTAGATGATATTACAGTTTTTTCACAATCTGATGATGAGCATCTAAAACACTTGAAACAAACTTTTCTGAAATGCAGAAAATATGGTTTATCTCTCAATCCAAAAAAATCACATTTTTCTGTACAAGAAGGTAAGTTATTGGGTCATTTAGTTTTAGATGATGGCATAAGGATTGACCTGGAAAGGGTGAAAGAAATTCTGAAAATAATTTGACCAAGGAGCAAGAAGGATGTACAATATTTTATTGGTAAAATTAATTTTCTGTGTTGGTTCATACAATTTTTTGCTGAAACCATCAAACAGATTACAAGTATGTTGAAGAAGGATCGGGAGGTCAAGTGGACTGCAGAAGCAAAAAACCCATTTGAAAAGATTAAGATGGCTCTTACGGAAGCACCCGTATTAGTAAGTCCTGATTTTACAAAGGAATTTTTAACTTTTTCTTTTGCATCTGAGGATACATTAGTTGTTGTTTTATTACAGAAGAATAAGGATGGTCTTGAACAGCCATTTGCATTTTTCAGCAAGACTCTCAGAGACTCAGAGCTAAAATACAACACTTTAGAGAAGCAGGCTTACTCATTGATAAAAGTATTGAAGTTTTTCAGAATTTATGTTTTGCATTCCAAGGTTATTGCTTATGTTCATAATGCTTCCATTAAGGATGTTTTGACTCAACCTGACAGTGAGGGAAAAGGAGAAAAGTGGATTTCAAAAATAATGGAATATGATGTGGACATTAGACCTACGAAGCTAGTAAAGGGACAAGGTTTGGCTAAATTGTTAGTTGATTCAAATTGACAAGCTTTAGTTCTACATCTCATGGCAAAACAGCCAACACAGGAAGAATTTCAAGCAGAGCAAGAGAAAGAAAAGATTATGGACCACTATGTAGAATCCACATGGTATGCAGATATTGTACATTTTCTTTTGTATTTACAATGTCCAGAACATCTAGACAAGAAAGTTGCTAGGTCATTAAAGTTGAAAACTACTAAATATTATTTGATAGAACAGTAGCTGTTTTGGAAATATCCAGGGGGTATTTTACTTAAATGTTTGGATAAGCCAGAAATTGAAGAAGTAATATCTTAATCACATGAAGGGGCTTGTGGGGGACATAAGTATTGGAAGGAAACAACTTATAAAATTCTAAGAGCTGGATACTATTGGCCTTCTTTATTCTCGAATGTATATCAATAGGTAAGAGCATGTATCCCTTGTTAGAAGTTTGTTGGTACGCAAAATTTGTTGTCATTACCATTAAAATCAATTGCAGTAAATGCCCCATTTCAGGAGTGGGGTTTGGACTTCATAAGAGAGATAAATCCTTCCTCTTCAGGGTAGCATAAATGGATTTTGACTGCTACAGATTTCTTTACCAAATGGGTAGAAGCCAATCCCATGAGAAATGCAACAGATAAGGTGATCATAGAGTTTATTCAGGAAAATATTCTTAGCAGGTTTGGATTTCTTAGGAAATTATTGACTGATAATGCTCAAGGTTTTAAATCTAAGGCTATGGTGTCATTTTGTGAAGAGAATGGGATTATGTTGAAACCCTCAACACCTTATTATCCTAAGGGAAATGGGTTAGTTGAGTCATCTAATAAGAATATTATTTAGAGTATCAGGAAGTTATTGAAGCGGAATAAATGATCATGGGATTCAATGTTAAAATATGCATTGTGGGCAGACAGAATAACAGTTAAAAGGGAAATTGGAACTTCTCCTTTCCAATTAGTATATGGTACTGATGCAGTGTTTCTTATCCAACTGGGTACTCCAGTGATGAAATTTTTTCAAGATTGTCAAGAGGAACCCAGTGATATTCAAAGAAGAATTTATGCACTGATAGAATTACAGCAGAAACGTGAAATAGTAGAATAGAAAGCTCAACTATACAGGACAAAGGTTAAAGAAAGGTTTGACAGAAAAATCAAGTAGAATACCTTTTCAAATGGAGATATGGTATTGAGGTGGGATGCTAGAAAGGAGCACAAAGGAAAGCATGACAAGTTTGATAATATTTGGTTTGGTCCTTTCATAGTATCAAAGATTCTATAAAACAATACTTTGGTACTACAGACTTTGGATGGTGAGGAATTGTCTAATCCAATTAATGGATGATTCCTCAAACATTTTTACAGCTTATGAGGTAAGTATTGGACTTTCATTATATATACCGGTGTGAATAACAAACTAAAGACTCCATGACCCAATGGAATTTTTGCAGACTAGCAGGCAGCAGCACAGAAGGCACTGTTCTACAGGTTCTTGAAGTCTCACAAGGAGGACTTCATCCCGCAGCAGGATCCAGATGTTAAAGCCTGTTTTTTGTTTTTCATTTTTAATGCATTTGTTTATGTTTTGAAACTTGGTTTTGTTCATTTCTCCTAGAAAATTTCGTTTCTTAGGATAGTTTGAATCTTTTTTCTTTAATTTTTCATGTTTATATGATTTCTTAGTTTTATTTTTTGAAATTCATAGTTAGGGGGCTTATAGAATGTTTATAGGAATTAAAAAGGTCCTAAAAATATCATAAAGTTTTGATCTAGATCATTTTACCTAAGTTAAATCATTGCTAGTTGTTATATTTTTTAAAATCATTAAAGCGAACTTTCTTGTAGCGCAAGCCTGAAAAATTTACACATATGCGTTACAAGAAAATCACGCAGTTCGAAAATCATCATTTTTGTTCAAAGTTTTTAAAAATTCTCACACATGAGAGGTCATTCATACTTGGTTGATGGATTTGATGCGTGTCTCCTCTAGAATGATCATTGTGATAGGTGTGAATACATCAAGCAAATCATCATGAGGGCGAGTTGTGGTGGTCTATTGTAGAGTGATGGAATAATGATGGTTAAACATGATGAGACAAATGCGCCTTGAATTTCATATCCCCTGAAGTGCACGATGACCAGATGAGTTCATGGTGAAGTATTAGCAATTCGTAATCAAATTCTGAAACAAATAAAAAATTTAGGGCTTTTGAAGGGCGATCGTTTGGATTTATCGTAGTGGTCAGAGAAGATTGAGGAATGAAATTGGACCCCTGACAATCAAGAAAACATGATTCTAGCACCTGGATTCATCACTTTGACAGGTAGGCTGCGAATTGATATCAAATTCCATGTATTTGGGTTTTTACTAAGCAAAGGATTAATGATGGAATTGAATGAAGCTTATTAGTATGTAAACCTAATTCATACTTAATATCGAATTCTCTGTCAATGGAATTAAGGAATTTAGCAGTTTAAGCGAGGGAGTTCAGTTTAGGGTTTTTGGTTTCCCAATATAGCATTGTCTGTCAGATTGTCAAGACTTCAATAACTGTAATTTGTTCAGTTATATAACTGTTTTTCAAAAAAACAAGATAAATGTAAGTTCAGGAAAGGACCAAGGGTTCGATTTTTGTTGCAAGGGGAGGCTGTCAAGCTGTGGTTTATGAGCTAAGTGTAAAAAATATTATGTGTTTTTGATGACTGAATTATGAAATATATGCAACTATAAGCCCTATTTAGACTATTGACTGGTTTCATTTCAGATTTGTGTTAATCACTCAGTTGATATACTCATTTCTTGTTTAAGGTTAGTATGCATGAAATGCTTGTTGAGTGTGAGTGGAATTCAGTGTTGTGATTATTGTGTTTGGTTTATAGTTTGTATGTTATGCATCTTAGTCCTTCAAATATTCATGATTTAGTGTTTTCTTTAGTTTCATGAAGTTGCTGCCCTCTTGTCTATAAACAGTACAACCAAAACCCTAGAAAGACCTATTTTACTTAATTGTGTTTATTGAGATTGTGTTTGCTTGTTCTTTTGTAGTCTGAGAACACTTTCTGGCACTAACATATCCATCGATAGTCGAACATGAAATCCAAACCTATCCTGATGCCAAACCAGTTCGACAAAAACTTAGACTTGTTAATCCACGTAAAGCAACAGTCGTCAAGGCTGAAGTGGAAAAGATGCTAAAAGATGGTTTTATTTACTCATTCGCTTTGATGGAGTGGGTATCCAATCATGTTCTCATAGATAAAAAGAAAGGGACGATATGGGTATGTATTGAATTTCATGATTTAAACAAATCTTGTCCTAAGGATAACTAGCCCACACCATTCATAGATCAGATCATTGATGCTTTTGAGGGGAGTGAGGTTTTTTCGTTTATGGATGGTTTCTCTGGGTACAATCATATTCAAATCAAGCTGGAAGACCAACATAAAATGTCTTTCATCTATCCTTGGGGTACATTTGCATATAAGAAAATTCCTTTTGGAGGAAGAATGAAAAAAAACTACTTTTTGGAGGAAGAATGAAAAAAACTACTTGTTGTGCTTGTATTTTCGACATATCTCCCTGTGTTTTTACTCAAATTCTGAGCAGCAAAGCTTGTTGGATACGGAATTTAATTCTGCATCCAACAAGTACCCACACTGCATACTTATGATGGACCCTTCTACCCCCCAAAAAAAAAACCTGAAAAAAGGTGATGATGATACTTTTGACGGACCTCGCTACCCCAAAAACAAGAAATCCCTGAAAAAACATGATGATGATGTCATCATCTCATTTTTTCAAGTATTTCTTGTTTTTCGGGTGGTTGGGTCTGTCAAAAGTATGTAGTGTGGGTACTCATTGGATGCGGAATTAAATTCCACATCCAATGAGCTCTCCCGCTCAGAATTTGAGTAAAAACACAAGGAGATACGTCGAAAATACGAACAAAAAAAGTAGTTTTCTTTTATGACAAATATGTCAATTCAACCATTATGGTTGACTCATTTTATTGAAATTCTATTGGTTCTTAAATTCCAACTCACAAAATTTATTGTTGGCACATTTTCTTATAAGGCCCACTTTAGACCCCAAATTTCCTCTAATAGGGATCATTTACTAACTTAGACAAGTCATGCAGATCCAATGTAGCCAAAAAAAGAAGTTGTCAGTTGGGTTTTGGGAAATTGTAATACTAATAAGGAAAAGCTACCCCAGTAGGACCAAAGGTTTGTTGAGGTTGGTTGTAAAACCCACCAAATTGTTGATATTTGGGAGCATTTTGACCCATAAATGGTGGTTGTTTCTGGTTAGGTCCATCTTGAGGTCCATAAATAGGTTGATCCCACTGATTGATAACTCCTCCAGGATAAGGGACATATAAGGGATTATTGTACTATGCCCCGCTAAGTTATTGATTACCAATGTGTTACTGCTACAATTGCTTCCCCAAAAAATTTAACATTTTAGGGCCCCTCCTTACATTTTTTTCATTTTAAAAGAACGCTTACACTTCTTTCCCAACTCAGATAAGCTCTCCCTGCATACCTAACTTTCCTAGAAGCTTGAGCAGAAGGTTTTTTCCTAAGCCTGAAGTGTCATTTTGGAAAAAGTCCTTAGGCACGACTTTGGAACAATCCTTATTTGAAAAAATCGCTTTTGCTTTAAGATCAAAGACCAAGGTTGAATACGAATAAGATAAATGGTCAGGAAAAGTGGAAGAGGAAAAGCAGGAGAAAAAATTATGAAGCGGAGTTAAATTTCAAACTTCATGAAAGTTGAAAAATCTACTTTCTGATTGTCGTTTTCCAGAATTGTGGAAGCAGAAAGGAAAAGGCATAAAGTTTAAGTTTAAACTTCATAAAAGTTAGAAAATCCACTTTTCAATTGTTGCTTTCAGAAAGGCGGAAGCGGAAAGGTGGAGGTGGAAAAGGTTAAATATAAGCTTCAAAAATATTGACATTCTACTTTCCGATTTTGATATCTGGAAGGGAGGAAGAGGAAAGTTAGAAGTTTAACTTGATAAAATTTGGTGAACCTGTTTCCGCTTTCTGAAAAAGAGGAAGCGAAAAAATGGAAGCAGAAAGGAGGAGGAAGAAAAGGTTAAATCTAAGCTTCGAAAAACTTGACATTCCTCTTTCCAATTTTTGATTCCTGAAGGGTACAAGTGGAAAGGCGGAAGTGAAAAAGTGGAAGCGAAAACTTTAAAGTTTGAAATTCATGAAAGTTGGAAACTCCACTTTTTGGTTTCCGTTTTCCACAATCAGCGGGAATGAAAATGCAGAAGCAGAAAGATAATGTTTAAAACTTAAAATTTTCATGAACCTGATTTCCTCTTTCCGAAAAAAAGGAAGGAAAAAGGAGTTGTCAGGAAACGAGATCTAACATTTCAAATCAAATTCAATCCATATTTTGAGATTGTTAGTTTTTCAACATTCAGCTAGCATTATGTTAGGATCTTTACTGAGAGAATAACAAGTACAGCAATCAAACACAAGAGACAATGAACACAGTGCTTTTGATCGAGAACCCATAAATGGAGAAAACCCCGCAACTTACTCAGAGATAGAATCAGCATAAGATGTAAAACCCAAAAACAGTAAGATGCAATCCCGACAGCAGTAATCTTCTTCTTGTCTATCCCCAGTGTCTTCTCCTTCCTCAACTATGCGCTACACTTGAGTGTGTGAGTGATGTGTGCTAAATAGAGATCCCAGCTCTCTATTTATACTAATCCTGACATGACTAAAACCCTACTAGGGCTGACCTCTACTTGGAGAGTCTAATAACCCTAGTGCCCCGGAACTGCGAGGACTTTAACCCTTACACAATCAGAGGGTTACCCACTATGACTTGACATGACTTGTTTACAGTATTGATTCTCCTGATCAGAACATCGGGGCATGACAACATGACTCAATTACATAATAGATACATCCTGAAATAAACATCGGGTTACAATACATAAGATACATAGATGAATACATTCAGAAGTTACAAATACATCAACACTCCCTCTTAACTAGGAAGGTATTCTTTCGACACAATTTTCAGCATTGGTCTTCTTCTCTGTATCAACTGGATCATCTCGTCATCTGCATCTCGAGTCTTCTGAGTCTTCAAGTCATCTTCATTCTTCGAATCTGGATCATCTCTCGATCTGGATCATCATCGAACATCATCACTGGATCTGGATCATCTCTTGATCTGGATCAACATCACTGGATCTGGATCATCACTGGATCTGGATCTAGATCATCACTCGATCTAGATCATCATCATTGGACTGGATCTGGATCATCACTTGATCTAGATCATCTCTCGATCTGGATCATCACTCGATCTGGATCTGAATCTAGATCATCTCTCGATCTGTATCATCACTGCTAGATCTAGATCATCACTTGATCTGGATCTCTCAGAGTCATCATAACTGGATCTGGATCATAGCTTGATCTATATCTCATCTGGTCTGGCATCATGTGTGTACTATCTCGTCATAGGAATTTCTACAGAGCTAGGATTCTTTCGTGCTATTTGTAGGCCTAGCCATCAGGTAGGTCTTCACCCAGCACTTACATCTGACCTACTCGTCAGAAAGGCATGCTTGGCACTTACATCTGACCTACTCGTCAGAAAGGCATGCCCAGCACTCACATCTGATCATGTAGTAAACTACAATCACATCAAAAAGGCCTCACACTCACATCTATCATGGAAGGAACTGAATCCTCTCACCATGATAGAATGGCTTGCCCTTACATCTGACATGGAAGGAACTGGATCCTCTCACCATGAAAGAATGGCCTGCACTTACATCAGCCATGGAAGGAACTTAATCCTCTCACCATGACAGAATGGCCTGCACTTACATCGGCCATGGAAGGAACTTAATCCTCTCACCATGATGGAATGGCATGCACTCACATCTGACCTGGAAGGAACCAAATCCTCCACCCTCGTCAGAAAGGCCCCCAGTCCCAGACTGAGCTACCTGGTAACTGACTAGGTGCCTCCACTCTCCCAGAGAGTGGCAGTTGCCCTTACATCTGTCCTACTCAATAGAATGGCCAGCACTCATATCTGACACGGAAGGAACTAAATCCTCTCACCATGACAAAATGGCTCAGACCTTACATCTAACCTGTTCGTTAGAATGGCTTTGGATCTTTAGCACTCATATTTGACATGGAAGGAACTGAATCCTCTCACCATGACAGAATGGCTCAGCCCTTACATCTGACCTGCTTGTCAGAATGGCTTTGGGACTCATCACTTTCCCTTGGAGGAAACCTCGATATGGAGAACACCAAGCTTCTCCCTGAAGTACTCGAACTTCAGTCTGGCTAATGGCTTCATCAACACATCAGCTATCTATTCCTCTGTTGCAACATACTGGAGCTTCACTGCTCCTCTCCATTAGAGGAATTTTGGGGTCTAAAATGGGCCTCGTAAGGAAAACAATAAAATAATAGTTAAAAGAATAAAATAATAGTTAAAATAATAAAATAATATTGATTAATTTTGGAGGAAGAAAGAAAAAAACTACTTTTTGTGTTCGTATTTTCGACATATCTCCTTGTGTTTTTACTCAAATTTCGATCGGGAGAGCTCGTTGGATGTGTAATTTGATTCCGCATCCAACAAGTACCCGCACTATACACTTTTGATGGATCCCGCTACCCGAAAAACAAGAAATACCTAAAAAAATGTGATGATGATGTCATCATCACATTTTTTCAGGTATTTCTTGTTTTTGGGGTAGCGGGGTCCATAAAAAGTGTGCAGTGTGGGTACTCATTGGATGCAGAATCAAATTCCGCATCCAACAAGCTCTCTCGATCGAAATTTGAGTAAAAACACAATGAGATATGTCAAAAATACGAACAAAAAAAATAGTTTTTTTTAATGATAAATATGTCAATTCAACCATTATGGTTGACTTATTTTATTGAAATTCTATTGGTTCTTGAATTCCAACTCACAAAAAGTTATTTTGGCACGTTTTCTTATAAGGCCCATTTTAGACCCCAAATTTCCTCTAATGTGTACCATATCCCTGATATAGTGATACTTGATCTCGATGTGCTTCGACTTGTCATGGAACACTAGATTCTCTGACAACTTCACGCAACTCTGGTTGTCACAATGTATACAAGTAGCATCCATCTGGAGATCAAATAAATCGTACAGTATCTTCCTCAGCCATACTACCTCACAACTAGTTGAACAAGCTGCGACATACTCTGCTTTAGCTGTACTCAGTGCCACACAGGATTGCTTCCTACTAAACCAAGAGATCACACCTGATCCCATACTGAAGCAACACCCTAAAGTGCTCTTCCTATCGATGGCACTGCCTGCCCAATCTGAATCAACATAACCCTCCAGTTTGATCTTTTGATTTGCATCGTACTTGAGCCCATAATCAATTGTACCCCTTAGGTACCTCAGAATATGCTTTGTAGCAATCAAGTGAACATTTCTCAGATTTGTCAAGAACTGGCTCAAGGTGTTCACAGCAAAGCAAATGTCTGGTCTCGTGTTCGTCAGGTACATCAATGACCCAATCATCTGACGATACATCGTAGCGTCAATCGACTCTGAAGAAGCATCGTTCAATAACTTCAGGTTTGATGCCATAGGTGTGGCCATAGTCTTGCAGTCCATCATCCCAAACCTCTTCAGGATCTCTACTGCATACTTCCCTTGTCCAAGGAAGATTCCATCCGTACTCTACTACACCTCCATACCTAGAAAGTAATGCATCATACCCAAGTCCTTCATCTCGTACTCAGCAACAAGCTTTCTCTTCGTATCAGTAATCAACCCATCCATACCTGTCATGAACAGATCATCTACATATAGTAGAATCATCACTAGTTTGCCATCTTCAACCTTGTAGTAAAGGTTGGAATCTGCTTTACTCTTGGGAAAGCCCAAACTAGATAGAAAGCTATCAATTCTGTCGTACCATGTCCTAGGTGCTTGTTTCAAACCATATAGGGCTTTTTTCAATCTGCATACATGAGACTCCCTGTCATGTGTCTCAAAACCAAGTGGTTGTTCTACATACACTTCCTCTTCCACTGCACCATTCAAGAAAGCAGTCTTGACATCCATTTGGTGTATCTTCCATTTCATCACTGTAGCCAAAGCAAGTACTGATCTGATGGAAGTATATCTGGCTACAAGTGCAAAGGTCTCCTCATAGTCTATTCCCTCTTTCTGAGAGAAACTTCAAGCTACAAATCATGCCTTATACTTTTCAATGCTACCATCTACAGCATGTTTGATCTTGTAGATCCATTTGGAAGTTACAACTAACTTCCTGTCTGGTCTTGGGACAACATCCCAAACATCATTCTTGATGATCGATTGGTACTCTTCAATCATAGCATCCTTCCATTCTTTCTGTTCTGTCGCTTCTTCATAACTGGAAGGTTCTTTATCAATGAACTCACATAGTAAAGCTACATACCCGGAACAGGATCTGGTCCTCTTTCTTTCTCTATGATTCTCTTCTGGAGCCCCATATCTTTCCGCACCTTGGATAAGTTCTCATACCCAAGAAGGTTTTCTCTTATGAGGATTCTTCTCCAGAGGTGGATCTACAGGTCTTTGTGGTTCTTCAAATTCTCGATCTTCTTCTCGAGTTTCTTCATTCATGGTTGTATCGTGAATTCTGGGTGCTTCTGCTTCTTCAGGTTCTTCAGCATGTCTCTTTCTAGATTTGTTGTAAGCTGTGTCTTCATCAAATGTCACATCCATGCTGATGTCAATCTTCTTATATCCCGGGAAATATATTCTATAAGCCTTCGAGCTTTCAGAGTATCCCACAAATATACCCTTCTTCCTGAAGGATCTAATTTAGTTCTCTTCTCTTTTGGAATGTGGATGTACACAGGACAGCCAAATATTCTAAGATGGCTGACTTCTGGTTTCTTGCTAGAGAATACTTCTTCAGGAGTCTTGTTCTCAAGTACTCTATGTGGAGTACGGTTATGTACATACACCGCTGTTCTGGCAGCTTCCGCCCAAAGATGCATAGGAAGGTCTTGATCATGAAGCATGGCTTTTGTAGCTTCGATGATGGTTCTGTTCTTCCGTTCCGCAACCCCATTCTGTTGTGTATTATAAGGAGTGGACAACTCCCTCTTAATCCCTGATTCATTGCATAGCTCTTTGAATTCATTTGAAGTGAATTCTCCGCCATTATCTGATCAAATTGTCTTGATCTTCTTTTCAATATGGTTTTCGATCAAGGCTTTGAATTATTTAAACTTTCTGAATACTTCATCTTTGTTCTTCATGAAGTAAACCCATGTCTTCCTAGAAAAGTCATCAATAAAAGAAACATATTATGCATACCCGCTTAGAGAGTTTGATGACATAGGACCGCATACATCGGATTGGATGATTTCCAAGATTCCTTTTTCTTTGCTTTCACTGCTTGGAAATGTCTTCTTTGTATTCTTTCCTCTCACACATCCTTTGCAGACCCCATCAAGTTTTGCTTGAATTTCTGGAAGACCTTCAACAGCTTTGCTTGCAATAGGTAGTGCTCTGTAATGCACATGCGCAAGCCTTCTATGCCAAAGTTCACTTGGCTCTACTGTGTCATGGACCAAGGCTTGTTATAGATGGCCCTTCAATTTGTATAATCCTCCTTCTTGTTCTCCAATTACTACCGCATCATCGATAGTCTTTCCTTTTGGCCACATGATGACTTGACCATCTATGAATGCAACCCGCATTCCTTTTGCATCTAATGCTGATATGGAGAGAAGGTTCTTCTTGAGTCCTTGTGAGGTGATTCATGTTCTGACAGTCTTACAAAGGATTCCTTGAATCCAGTCATATGTTTGGAAGCCCCACTGTCTATAAACCAATCATCACTACCATGAGTAATGTTACCTATGAGAGCTGATATCAAAACATATTCATCCTCACTTGAAGAATCTTCACTTTCATATCTGGATCTCTTTCTAGATGGTTCATCATCCTCTGCAACATGAGCATGATGTCTTCTTTTGTTGCTCTTCTTTACTATATTTTGTTTGTTAGGACAATTCCTTGCATAGTGTCCTGCTTCATCACAAGTATAGCATATGATCCTAGATACATCTCTTCTAGTATTATCTCTGTGAGAGTGCTTACCTCTAGAACCATGAGGTCTTCTTTTGCTTGACTTGGAGTGAGACTTGGAGTGTACTGTAAGAGCTTGGTCTTCACTTCCCATCTTATCTTCTCAAGCTACTATCCGATCTTCTTCATGAGAGCACTCTTCCCATAGTCTGCTGAACTTGACTAACTTCTCCTAGCACAGAATCCTTGGATAAAAGAATCCCATGACCTAGGAAGGCCATTCAATGTAGTCATTACAATATCTGCATTTTCCACTTCTTCATCAACTGCTTCTAGTTGCTCTTTGATTTGAGAAACTCTTGTGAAGTAAGACTGGATTGTTTCTGCATTCTGAATCTTCACATTCTTCAGTTGGTTTCTCAGGGTCATCTTCCGATTGATGTTCTTCCCTTCAAATAATTTGGTTAGGGCATCAAACATAGCTTTAGGTGTCTTGAGAGAGGACACCTATGGGATAAGGTGATCCTTGATAGAATCAGCAATGATCCTCTTTGCCATAACCATCTTCTTCTTATGTAAGGCCTTTGCCTCATCTCCCTCTGGAACTGGAACCTCCTCATGGGTATAGGAGTCTAATTCATTTTCTTTTAGGACCAAGGAGATCCCATACTTCCAGGCTCGAAATTTTTCAGCTCCCTCAAGATTTTCATCAAGCTTGGTATGATGAGACATCTTAAATGAGAACCTCAAATGGAAATACAAAGGATTTTAGATCTTACCAGGTTCAAGATGTCGGACCTGAAACTTGACCTAAAATCCTGCAAAGCTAGTTCAGGAGCAAATTAGGGTTTTGCTTTTCCAAAGTTCTATCTACACAAATGCCTTGAAATTTTTCCCTAACTTTGATTTTGGGGAGGAGATCAATCCAGGCCTGGGCTCACTGAAAAATTCCTCTTCTATGAAAATCCCTAATTTCCGATAGTAGTGACACGTCCAAAACTAAAAAACCTCATAATTGGATTCTCCTGCGATAGAAAGATGTGCCCTAAGGAGGAGAGTTGTTCCACCTTACTTTTGCTGAAAATTTGTGAAGGAATATCCACAAACTAGGAAGCCCTAGTTCCCACAACTGCACAGTGTCTTCTTCTCAGGTTAGCTCTGATACC
>LPNX010801549.1:628932-650601 GCA_001517045.1 Pseudotsuga menziesii | reverse complement strand
GTTTTTGATCAGGGAAACCATAAATGGAGAAAACCCCACAACTTCCTCAGAGATAGAATCAACACAAGATGTAAAACCCCAAAACAGTAAGATGCACTCCCGACAACAGTAATATTCTTCTTGTCTAGCCCCAGTGTCTTATCCTTCCTCAACTATGTGCTACACTTGAGTGTGTGAGTGATGTGTCCTAAATAGAGACCCGAGCTCTCTATTTATACTAATCCCGACATGACTAAAATCCTACTAGGGCCGACCTCTACTTGGAGAGTCTAATAACCCTAGTGCCCTAGAACTGCGGGGACTTTAACCCTTACACAATTGGAGGGTTACCCACTATGACTTGACATGAATTGTTTACATTATTGATTATCCCGATCGAAACATCGGGGCATGACAACATGACTCAATTACATAATAGATACATCCCATAATAAAAATCGGGTTACAATACATAAGATACATAGATGAATACATTCTGAAGTTACAAATACATCAACAGAGATGATCTGAGCCGTTCAATCTCTGTTTTATTTTTTAACTGTGAACCTTTGGGGAAACTGAGAAATCTTCCTCCCGAAACCTAAACTAAGTAAAATTTCTATGTAACAGGGAACTGGTCATTATCTGTTTTCTATTTAATAATCGATGCATTTCATTAAATTGAGATAATGTGAATTATTGTTGTTTCCATATCAAATATATCACTCATGATGTTCTCTGTATGTATCACAAGTATTATTGTTCATTAGGTGGATGGACGGCCCATATTTGGGAAAGTTTTAGATCAATGATGAAGATTTGCTCTGATATTCAAAGATGCAAGAAAATAAAGAAGCATGAAACAAACATAGGAGCAGGTGATTGATCACCAAGAAACAACACACATGGAGGCGTAACAACATGAATGGTTATTGAGCCAACGAAAAACAACGCAAGCGCATTAGAGCTAATGCATAGAATACGTGTATTTCCAGCAGGGCAAGGTGGATAAATTTTTATTTGTTTTATGATATCGTTTCTTTTCAGCCAGGTAGGCTAATAAGAAACTTGGGAATCTCCTGGGTGATGGATAGAGAGAGTATAAATAAGGGTGTAGAGCACCATAGAAGGACTTTTGGCCTGGTAAAAGGAATGTTGGACTATTGTGTAAATGAGCTACATCTTTGCTAATAAGAAGGATCATTTTGCTGGAACAAAGGGTCTGCATAGATATTTAATAAGAATGTGTGGAATGCATATTGAAGAACTATTTTTTCTTGCTTTTGTACATCATACACTGAGATTGTTCTAACCTCCTCGAACTATTTCCTTGGGCATGAATGGTCTGTTGTTTGTATAAATGTCTATGTTGATAGGGTAATAAATGGTTTGATTATATTAGAGCTACCTCTGGTATTCTTTCTGCTGTGAATGTGATTATTGAGTTGGTACGACTATTTGTTAGACCTTTATGAGCATTTACAGTATATTACTCTGAATTCTTAATTTTCTCCTGGGACGGGATATAATAGTTTAGTTTTAGATTTATATCAGATCTACATTTATCTTAGGCGTCTTCATTTCATTCTTTAAATAGAAATCATATAAATGGTGTACTGGGCCGTAAATAGTAAAATATTAAATAACTAATTGAACCGAATGGATTCCCCACACCAAATGGTTTATGATCTAATTTGGATTGTTCACCGGGGAGAATCCCTATTGTTTGGTACCTGGGATTTTCCCAGGTATCAACAGATTTGGTGATAGAAGGAGGGAGGCCAGTGCACGGATGGTAGATGAAATATGTTTTCCAGAGAAGATTACATTGGAACAACATCAGAAAATACTTTCCCTGGAGATATTTTCCCTAAATTTAAAGAACAAGAACAAGAACAGATAGGTTTTGGAGAAGAAGAATTAGAACGTTTGTATGTTGTCCCATTTGAGGAAATAGATCAGTTTAGGAGACATACAAGATCCTACGTCAAGAAACTTGGGGGGTTAAAATTTATCCCTGCATTACCTGGAAGGAAAACTTCCAAGAAAGTAGCCTCATACTCTAAGGATTTAATTCTTGTAGAAAATTTGGAAGAATCGGTAGATCTATCCATCTAAGAAATCATTCAACCTCTGGTCAATTAGATCTAGAATCGCCTACAGTTTCAGTATTCAGTGAGTCTCCACCACAGTCTCCATCTTGAATGATGGCTCCTTTTAATCAACCCACGTGGAGAGAAAGAACACCACTCAACCTAACTGCTCCATTGAATGACTTTCCTAACAACCCAGAAAAGGTTTTACCAAAATTTGATCCTGGAAAAGGTGTTTCTGTTGAAGATCATTTACAAAGTTTTTATCTGGCTTTGAATCTTTTAAATGTTGAACATGAAGATGTTGTTTTCTGACTTTTCAATATACTTTTGAACCTAAAGCATCTTCATCAAACTTTAGCTTTTAATCTAATTCGATAGTAAATTCGGATTGTTTTGAAAAGGATTTCCTAGGTAAATATGGCAACCAGAAAATTGTAGCCACTCTCATGAAATAATTATTGTCTATGAGGATGGGAAATAAAGAAAAGGTCCAAGAATTTAATCAAAGATTCACCACTTTATTGAATATCTTTAGTGTTGCGACAAAACCAGTTGAAGAGTCTCTAGTAGAATATTATACTACAACACTTTAACTACAAATAGAAATGTTTGTAAATAGGTCTGGTAAAGTTACATTGGTAGAAAACTATGAAGAATCCAAGAAAATAGAGGTAGATCTAGATAGCATAGCAAGGCATGCTCTAGAACCTGATTTGAAACATACCACAACCAAAATGCCTTTGTTGTTAAATAAGCCCAAATAAGAACACTTTAATGAGCTAGGAAATGTGGTGAAAATGATGCAATATTTGTCAAACAAGGTAGTGGAATTGGAAAAGGATAAGGGAGTTAGTTCTTATAGAAAACCATTCAACCCTTATTATAAGAAAATGGAAGAGAGTGAACAGCCCCAACCACCTATACATAATTTTTTTTTGTTGAATTTTAATAAAGTAGGTGTGGATCACTTCTGTAATTTTCACCAAGAACATCATTCTGAAAAAAGTTGTCCATAGTGGATGAATTCAATGACTCAAGTTATGAATCAATCGCTAGATGCTCAACTAATAGATCTTGAAGAAGAGGAAGACCAAAAAAATAAGCCTGTAGAGACAACTAAGAAAACCACAATGGTTATATGGGATTGGGAACCCACATTAGATTAGACGAAGATGAGAAAAGTAAGGAAGTCCAAATATCACCAGTCAATGTTACAACTAGGAGTAAAGTACCAGTGGGGGATCAAAAATTAGTGCTACCTAAAGTAAGGGAGATAAAAGAATCCTTCAAGAAAATTATCAGAACTACCCAAACAAAACAAAAGGTTGATTCAAAGGGCATGAGAGAAACTAACCCAATAGTTAATAAACCTATGGAAACTTTGGCAAATAAAACAAAGACTACTAAACAACAAGGAATGGGTTATGATATCACAGAAGACATTAAGAAAACAAAAGAAAATATCTCTATATTTGAACAATGTAATATGCTTCAACAAAGGAGGAAACTTCTAGAAGCTTTTGATCCACATCCTAATAGTATCCCAGAAGCCATTAAATCTTGTGATGAAGTAAATCAAGCAAGCATTGGAGGAAAATCTAAATCTCAGACTTTACCTTTTTTGCTGTCATTTGAAATTTTTAATCATAATGTGCATAACTGTTTGGTAGATTCTGGGGCTTCATCAAATGTCATTCCACTTTCAATTTGTAAAAGGATTAATGTCCAACCCATACCATCTCCCTCTCAGATAATTCAACTAGACAGATCTGTTGTTAAAGTCATAGAGGAATTGAAAGATGTTTTGATTCGATTATCTGCAGAACCTAGAGTTTGTCAATTCATAGGTATCATGGTGGTCGATATACCAAAAACATATGGATTAATCTTAAGTAGGTACTAGTCAATGGAACTAAATAGTTACTTTGCAACCGACTAGTCTCACATGTCGTTATCATATAATAATACTCAAAACCAAATTAAACTACTGAGGGAACCACACATGAAATATAATGTAACTTAGTTAGAAGGGAAGAATGAACTTGTGATCTTTTTGTATTTAGTTTTGGGAAATCACTTTTTGGAGCTTGAAATAGAAAATCATCAAGCTAAGCAAACCAGTTGTGAATCAGACACATAGTCTGATCTCATTCAATTTTCAAGGACTAATGATATTGATTATAATATAGTAGATTTATAAGGTATGTTTTGGATTCTATATTTTGATGTAGAATGAATGAATGACACTGCTAAGTATGAAGCTCCAGGTTTGAAAAGGGATATTGAGTTAAATGTAAGAGATCTGAAAGTTTTTGGTAATTCTAGAAAAAATCCTTTTCAACAACAACTTAGAGCAACACACCCTAAACTAGAGCCTTTGATCCAAAAGGAGTTGAGGAATCTTGGTTATGTTCTCAAGTAGTACTTTAACTAGTATCTAGAAGCCCTTGTACATAAATAAACTTGATTTTATTGATTTTGTTTTCCAGACTATTTATTTTCCTGTTTGTTTCACCTTATTTCATAGACTTAGTTTGTTTTCTTTTAATAAGCTGGTTCAATTTTTGGTGCTTGAAAGTATAGGCATTTGATTAAACTCAAAATGTTGGGAATTTCTTATGGGAAAGAGGAAATGGTAAAGTTTCATCAGAATGAGATTATGTACATGTTGACAGATGATGGAAAGGGAAGCTAGTCTTATAGCCCACATTTGAATCATTATAACCCCTGTGAAATAACCAAAATTCATGAGGTCTGGAGTACTATCTTGGGGTTTCATCCATTCTCACATTAATACATGTCACAAGAATCATATCATGATGGACCCACGGAAAGGAAGCAGGTCTAACGAATGTATGGTATTCAAAATGATCCCAATCAAAGAGGCCAAAAGGCTTAGATTGAAAACTCAATCTTCTAAAATATCTAGTCTTCAATTAAAGAAATGATACTAAAGAAATAAATCAAGAGACCAAAAGGCTATAAAAAAAAAGAAAATATCAGCAAGGTTCTTCTCCTTCCGTGAGCATGATGAGAAAACAAATTTGTCACTCACACAAAAGGACATTGTGGATGGAAGAACCTGTAACAAATTCTCAAAGTAAAAGAAGCAATCAAGGAAGACTCTAAAGACATTTTCAGTCATAAAGAAAGCATCAAAAGAATGCTAATAACATGGGATTAAGGAACAAACTAATACATCTATATTACTATGTTACGATCATGTGGAGTCTTATCTAGTGGAAACTTAAAGATAGGGGGTAAATGAACTTCGTACTTTGACCCCGGGAGAGTTATCAAGACACTGAACTCTTGTTTACCTTACTCCCAAAGAAATGGTATCAAATGTGATGCTTGAAAGTTGCATCCCTGAATGCATCTAGTTTTAAGAAGTCTCAAGAAATACATTTAAGTAATCGTTGAACATGCACAGTACCATACCATATGGGAATTTTGTTGTTCAAAGAAGGTTTTTTCAGAGATCTGTGTTCATCAGCTAGTCGCCAATTGTTGTTGTTGCAACTAATTCCCCAAACAATTTTACATTTTAGGGCCCCTCCTTACATTTTTTCATTTTAAAATCACAATTACACGTGTTTCTGAACTCATATAAGCTCTCCCTGCATACCTATCCTAGAAGCTTGAGCAGAAGGTGTTTTCCTAAGCCTAAAGTGTCATTTTGGAAAAAATACTTAGGTGCGACTTTGGAAACAAACCTTATTTGAAAAAAACTCTTTTGATTTAAGATCAACGACCAAGGTTGAATCCGATTAAGATCAACGGTCAAGAAAAGTGAAAGCGGAAAAGTAGGAGAGGAAATGAGGAAGCGGAGTTAAAGTTTAAAGTTCATGAAAGTTGAAAAATTTCCAGAAGTGCGGAAGAGGAAAGGCGGAGGCAGAAAGTTTAAGTTTAAACTTCATAAAAGTTAGAAAAATCCACTTTCCGATATCTGAAAGGCGGAATCAAAAAGGCGGAGGCGAAAAAGGTTAAATCTAAGCTTTGAAAAACTTGACATTCCACTTTTTGATTTTCGATTTCTGGAAGGGCGGAAGTGGAAAGTTAGAAGTTTAACTTGATAAAATTTGGAAAACCCAATTTCTGCTTTCCAAAAAAGCGGAAGCAAAAAGGCGGAGGCGAAAACGATTAAATCTAAGCTTCAAAAATCTTGACATTCCTCTTTTCGATTTCCGATTTATGGAAGGGAGGAAGAGGAAAAGTGGAAGCAAAAACTTTAAAGTTTGACCTTCGTGAAAGTTAGAAACTCTGCTTTTTGGTTTCCATTTTCCGCAATCAGCGGGAGCGGAAATGCGGAAGAGGAAAGATAACATTTAAAACTTGAAAATTTGGCGAACCCTATTTCCACTTTTTCGAAAAGCGAAAGCAAAAAGGATTTGTCAGGCCATGAGATCTAATGGTTCAAATAAGACCTGATCCATCTTTTGAGATGATCTAAGCCATTCAATATCTGTTTTATTTTTTAACTATGAACCTTTGGGGAAACTGAGAAATCTTCCTCCCAAAACTTAAACTAAGTAAAATTGTTGCGTAACAGGGTGCTGGTCATTATCTTTTATTTGTTTAATAATAAATGAATTTCATTAAATTAAGATAATGTGAATTATTGTTGTTTACAGATCAGATATATCTGTCATGATGTTCTATGTATGTATCACAGGTATTATTGTTCACTAGGCAGATGGACAGACCAAATTTGGGAAATTTTTATATCAATGATGAAGATTTGCTCTGATATTCAAAGATGTAGGAAAATAAAGAAGCATGAAATAAATGCAGGAGCAGGGGATTGATCACCAAGAAACAACACACGTGGAGGCACAACAGCGTGGCAGGTTCTTGATCCAACGAAATACAATGCAAGTGCATGAGTAGCCAATGTATAGACCGTGTGTATTTCCAGCAAGGCAAGGCCGTATAAATTTTATTTGTTTTATGAAACCATTTGATTTCAGCCAGGTGGGCTAATAAGAAACTTGGGAATCTCCTAGGTGATGGGTAAAGATAGTATAAATAGGGGTGTAAAGCACCATAGAAGGAATTTTGGCCTGGAATTAGAGGAAATTTCAACTCAAAATGGGCCTTTTAACCCTCNTAGCCAATGAAATTGCTTTAAATTTGAAATACCGTATAGGTCTTAAACACTTTTTTAATATAAATTTGGGGATAGGTATCATAAAAAAACTACTTTTTTCGTATTTTCGACATATCGCCCTGTGTTTTTACTCAAATTTCGATCAAGAGAGATCGTTGGATGCGAAATTAAATTCTGCATCCAATGAGTACCCACTCAACATACTTTTGATGGACCTTGCTACCCCAAAAATAAGAAATACCTGAAAAAAATGTGATGATGATGTCATCATCACATTTTTTCAGGAATTTCTTGTTTTTGGAGTAGCGGGGTCCCTCAAAAGTATGTCAAGTGGGTACTCGTTGGATTTGGAATTTAATTCTACATCCAACGAGCTCTCCCAATAGAAATTTGAGTAAAAACACAGGGCGATATGTTGAAAGTACGAACATAAAAAGTAGTTTTTTTCTTTTCTTCCTCCAAAATTAGTAAATATTATTTTATTATTTTAACAATTATTTTATTATTTTCCTTAAGAGGCCCATTTTGAGTTGAAATTCCCTCTAATGTAAAAGGAATGCTGGACTGTTGTGTAAAAGATCTACCTCTTTGATAATAAGAAGGATCATTTTGCTGGAACAAAGGACTTGCACAAAGATTTAATTGGTATGTGTGGAATGCATACTGTAGAACTATTTATTCTTGCTTATGTACATCATACAGTGAGATTGTTCTAACCTCCTGGAACTATTTCACTGGGGAGAATCTATACTATTTGGTACCTGGGATTTTCCCAGGAATCAACACAATGTTAGGCTATTGCAGAGGGCCCAAAGTTGATGTAGGAGGCTGTGAAGAGGGACCAATAGAACCAATACCAACGTTACCACTGGGTCCAACAATTGGATGGGGAGGATGTGAAATATTATGTAAGACTGGTAGATAATATCCTCTAGTTTTTTGGGATTTAGGAGCTACAAACTGACTCCTAACATTCGATAAACTATGGGAGGCATCTTGAAGTTCCTCCCATATGAGAATTTGACAAAGGATTCTGACCTGACTGTGGAACTCTTAAAGGTGTGGAAAGTCTAGGCACCATAGGTGCAGATGGAGCATTTGTTGGAACATCACTAGAAGGAATATTCAATGACCTACCTAAAATATCACTAGGTTAAAGGTACGAAAAGGGTTTTCTAGAGTTTGGGGTAAAGTCCATAGCTGACACATTTACGGTACTAGTAGTACCAAAATGAGAGATAACTTGACCAAGGGAAGTTTCCCAATATGGAGCATTAGGTCCAAATATAGGAACTACCATTTCATCAGGCTGAAATTGATTAAGCGCAGCTCCAAAAGGAGTTGGGATGAAAAAAGATGCATTCCAAGAGGATGGTTTCTTCGCTAATGGTCGAACTGATCGGATCATTATGGGAGCATTGGTGAGAGGAGATTCAACTTCTTCTTCCTCAACTGGAACTCCTTCAAATTCAGGCATAGAAGCATTACCTTCCTCAGAATTGTTCTCCATGTCTCTTTCCATGGGAGGTTGAGTCAGAGGATTTGAAGGATTTTCGGGTGATAACCCTTGTAACCAACGGGACCTCCTCCACAGGAAATCAACCACTTTGTGAAAAATCAACCTGATCTCAAAAATAAAATATCTATCTACTCAGGAAAATAAAATGTTACTCAAGCTAAAGAAACAATAAAAAATTGTGATAGGAGTGGTAAAAAAGTCAGGATCCTCACAGGATTGTCAAACCACCACAACTCGCTATATATCACGGGGTCCAGTAGTAAAATACTATAAGGAGGATTGGGATCATACCCTTCCATGAATACTCGACTACCAAGATGGAACATGCATAATAATCTCTTCAAGTGTTGTTCTTGGTGTATTGTGGTAATAGGATATTCAAGGGAATATGCTCAAATGGTCTCAGGATCCCTAAAAGTGTCTCCCTATATACACAAGGTATGTAGAAGCTCCACTCCATAGTAGTGTTGTATAATGCATAATCCTTCGAAAGGGGCCTTCCTATATACCACTGAGTATGTTGTGTACCTTTCTATACACCTCAAGGGTACATGAAAGGTCATTCTATATACCAGCAATACATGTAAGAACCGCATGATCCCCAGGATGCAATGCAAAAAAATAACGACAAGTCCTACACTTAAATATGTAGGAACACGTCTATAACCTATCACACCTTTCTACAGATTTTAACCTAATACTAGCGCTTGATTTTATCTTTTGTGATTAGGTGAATGCATGAGGTGAGTACTGAAAATTAAAACCATGCAAAATGATTATGCAACTCTTTTCTTTCACTTTTTGAAAAATTCCCTACTTAAGGAAGAGATAGAGATTTGGTTCCTACTTATCCAAAATGAATAAATCCCAAGCAAACAAATATGAAACTACACTTTCAAACCTATTGCAAGCACATCATGACTTCAAAAGAAAAAAAATTGAAAAGGAAAATGACAATATCTCTTTTTGAAAGAAAGACTATGATGACTACTCAAAACGCCATATTTTTTTAAACTTCTTCAAAATGAAGATAAGATGTAAACAACACACTTTTTCTTTTTGTTTGAGAGGAAGAATACCTAAGAAGAAAATATAAAGTAAACACCTAAAAGTCTATAAGACCAATCAAGTCTCTACCAGTTCATACCTAAGCTTAACCTAGAACGTTTTCTCTCAATTTTTGAAAATCAAAATGAAAACTATCTTAAATTAAACAATGAAGAAACTAAAAGTAACTCTACTTTATTTCAATTGACTAAGCAATGTTCAGAGATCTAAATACATACTTTCTTTTTAGAGTTCTTCTTCAACCAAAAAACAAAAAGACAAGAAGCTCATAAGCCAATCCAACTAGTTCTTGAAGTTCTAACCTAATCAAGCCTAACACATTTTCTAGATTTCAATTCATAGATGAAGCTATCATATTCAAGCCAAAACAACTTTAGAAAACCAAAATACAAATGCCAAGTTTTAAAACCACATTGGGATTAAAAACCCTACCTAGAACCGTTGTTTGGAAGGAAAGTACAAAGCATTACTGATCCAACACCACATTTTTCCAACATGAACAAAGCAGTGGCACCACTCTCAATCCACTAGATTAATGTGGTGGCACCACGTATTTCCTCTGAAGAAAGTGTGGTGGCTGCTTTTACAAAACTTCCCAGGTGTGGTGGCACTTGTATATTTCAAAACAATACAAAGGGTGAAAAGAGAAGATGTTAATACTCAATTACTGGCATCAAATAACAATTATAATCAAGGAAATAAAGAATATAACATAGATCAGGATAGATCTAAGAAAATCTAGTCAATTTCAAATCAAATCTAACTAAACAGCTAGTAGATCTGATCAGTTTAGAAATTGAAGTTCAAATCAAGGAAAGAACCAATAATAACTAGAAGTTCTAACATTTTCCCTAGTATGTTCACCATTTTTGTTACCAAAAATACTCACCTTCTGTGGACAGAAGTTGTTTCCCTAGCCTGAAACATTCGAAGCTAGAAAAAAGCAGTCACAACAACTAATAGTACTTTCCCTAAGATTAAATAAATGAGTGGAATGAACTCTTTTACCTGTCACAACCTGTAATAGGTTGACCTTTCAAGTGTTTGGTATCCACATAATAACCTGCAGAAAGGACATAATAAAGCATATACAAGATTAAAGTACCAAATTCAATCTTTGATCCTATGGTGATGACTAAGGAGTTCAACAATGAAATAAATTATTCATACACAATATCATTCATGGGAAAGGAACTTTTATTACATAAATGAAATAGAGAGAGAAATTAAAACCAAATCCTTAGTGTTGAGAAGTCTCTTCTCAAGTAAAAATTGCCTCAAAAACTTCAAACTTCTCTACCAAATGCTCACTGTCCTTGGCTATATTTGTCCAGAGTTTTGATGTCGTAACATGATCTTCCTCCCCTTATCCATGGGGGGTGAGCCAATAATTATAGCCATTGGAGGATAGAGGAGGTTGAGGATCTCATGGGTGAGGTTGAGGGAAGATCCTACAAGGATGGATCTTGAGCCCAGGTGGTCCAGAAGTCTAGGGATGAGGCTTCCATGAATCCAAGATTCTAGAAGCCTCTCGAAGCTTCTTTTTTTACCTTTAGAACTCGAGCACCGCTTTTTGTCCATTGATACAGAGCGTTACCCAAGGATAACCACTCATTGTATGAAGGTAAGTGGCAATGGAACTGCTTGTTGTTCAAGGAAAAAATTTGTTACACATATGGGTACCGCACATTGACCACAAGGAAATTGCGGTGGTGGTGAAAGGCTTGAAATCACTAATCCTGACCCATTTTTAACCTCACAACTTTGAGGAAAATTCTAATGTTTGGCTCTAATTATATGATGGTGACGATAAATGTGTGTAACAGTAGCTAATCAAGGTCAATGAAAATCCAAATCTAGTGACTATATTCTTGTTTATGAATTTTTCTATCTCACTTGAGCAGGTTTTGATTGGTTTTGCTTCTACCCACTTAGTGGCATACTTGACTACTGTGATAATGTATCATGCTCCTGATGGTCTAGCCAGTATTGGAAATGGTCATATAAAGTTGATCTCCCATATTTCAAATGTTAGGCTTGGGTTTACTAATATTATAGGCATTTCAGTGCTCGGTAGATGTCGATTGACATTGGTCACATTTTCTCATGAATCTTCAACAATCCTGGTATAATATCGCCCACCACAATCCCGACTGTCAGATTTTCTTGGATGTCTTGTTTGCCTAAAAATGTCCTCCAGCTGGACCATAGTGTTCTTCATGAATTCTATTTTCTTTTTCATGATCGAGAACACATCGTCATAGTACATCATATAATCCTAGTTTATAAAGGAATCCATTTACTATGGTGTAGGGTGCAGATTGCATCGCCAAAATCTTTTTCTTTTTATCACTCATCCCTTCGGGTGCTCATACTTCCTATAAGACTTGATTAATTTCTTCTAATTAAAAATATACAACTTCAATTCAAAATAGATGCACACCTAGTAAATCGTCTTCAATTCCAGCCAGTTTTTCCCCTATTTCAATTCTCGACAGGTGGTCGGGTCCCTGAATTTATTTTTCCTAGTCAAACTACAACTTCAAACTCAAATTCCTGAAATAATAATAACCATCAACATATTCTTCCATGATGTAATGGTTTATTTACAAAATATTAAAATTCATGATGGTCAATATAAAACACAAATGGGTTAGTGAGTAAGTAATGTTTGTATTTATGAAGTGTGAATGCCATTCTGAGTGCTTCTCTTTCTGTTTTCGAATAATTCCATTTGACTTTATTTAATTTTATACTACTATATGCATTTGGATGGTTCATTTCAGATCATTTTGTTGTGTTAATATTGCTCTGACTGCTATATCGGATGCATCAATATGTACATGAAACTTGATCGACCAATTTGGGAATTGTAATATGGGTGCTTCGACTAATTTTTTCTTTAAAATGTCGAATGATGTGGCACATTTGTCAGTCCATTCATATTCTTTATTTTCTTTTATTAATTCCTCTAATGGATATGTCATATCAGAGTAATGTAGGATGAACTTTATATAATACTATGTATGTCCAAGTAAGGCTCTCACTTGTTTAGGATTCATTGGTGGTTTTAAGTCAAGAATAATTTTAATTTTTGTGAAATCAACTTTAATGCATTCCTTACATACGACATGTTTTAGAAGGATTCCTATTGGAGTTGCAAAGATACACTTTTTGATATTGAGGGATAATTGGATTTGTCGGCATATTTCTAGCACGAGTCTTAGCCATTTACAGTGATTCTTCAGCATATAATAGATTGTCCAGTCATCGAAATATACAACCATAGTTTTATAAATATATTCTTGAAATGATTTAACTACTATTATGGAAAAAATGGCTGGAGCATTTTTCAGTCCGAATGGCATGACTGTATATGCAAATGATCCAAATTTGCATACAAACGTCGTTTTATTTTGGTCTTATTTAGCAATAGGTACTTGATTATACCCTGAAAATCCATCTGTGAATGAATAACACTCATGCCCTGCAACTTCATTAAGAATTTCATCTACAAAGGGAGTTGGAAATGGGTCTGTGAGAGTTACTTTGTTCAGTTCTCGAAAGTATACACAAATTCTCAGTCACATCGGGTCGTGTTTCTTCAGTTGAATGACCATTGGACTTGCCCATTCCAATTGATCGATAGGATAGATGATTCTGGCTGCTGACATACTGTCGATTTCCTTCTTTACTATTTCCTTATATTTATGAGCAAGTTTATATGGTATTGTCTTCATATGTTTTGCCTCGAGTTTTATGCCGGTTTTCATTTCACCCGTCTATTGAACTAGTCCTTTGAGATCCTTATAGTCCCAAGCAAAGACATTATCAAATTATTTTAATAAATTGACTATTTCTATTGTTTTCTCTCCGTTCCAATAGTCTCCAATCTTTGCAATTTAAGGTCTATCATCATCAGATATGTTGACTTCTTTTATCTTCACTTTTACATCCATCCATTCTGGTGCTTGAATTTCATCAATTTGTCGATTTCCTTCTTTAAAGAGTAAAAATGTTGGTGGGAAATCTTCCATTGTCATTCGTTTAGGGACTTCTTTTTCTATTGTTTCAATTTTGAATACTGTTTTGACTGGTTTTAAAGTTTAGTGGTGATTGGTTTTCCATTGGAAGATTTTCCCAATTGTAGTTTTTGCTTCTAGTCAAAGTCTTGTCGAATGCAATATTTTGGTTGATCTAATAATATGACACGGAGCGTTTGGTCGGTTATGTCGATTTTTTGTCTATGTATTATTGTTTGTCAATTGTAAGAATGTTTTTATTTGTTTTGACTCTTCGACTAGTAGTTCATCATCACATAGGAATTTGAAGTCCTTAAGGAAGTTTTCTTTTAGTTCATTCCATGTGAATTTTTTGCCTCTTGCTTCTTCCATTTTATACCATTTATTTGGTAAATCATATAATGTAGTCGGGAATAGGTGAGGCCATACTCGCTCATCTTTATACCCTAGTCTTATTCATTCTTTTTCACATATAGTGATATGTTTCTCAGGGTCATGCCCTTGTGTGAAGACTAGTATATTTGACTGTGTTAATAGCTTATTCCCTCCAAATATTTCAATAAAGTAAGTTGAATTTGTCGTCCATATTTGTAGTCTCAACTGGTGGATATCACACCATCGAGCAACTTTCCCAGTAAATGTCTTGACCAAACTTTGGAGTCAGCCTTGTTCATCTATATTTTTAGAAATTTGTTCTACATGAAGTACTGACATCTTGTTCGTCTATATCCTTCAATTTCAATATCGACTAATGGGTCGGCATCATTTTTATCTTTTTTATTAAGGCTACATAAATTTTTAGCCTTATATATTCACCATAATTATTTTTAAGATTATACATTATATCAATTAACTTTGCAACAAAATCATCATTACTTATTAGTTTAATTAGTTCGCTAGTGATCTTCTTTCGAGAGTCATTATTTTCTTGATGTGTTACTAATTCTTGGAATATAGTGATGCATCATTATATAGTCATTTTTATTCCGCGGGGTTAGGATAATCTTCTTTACTTTTTATTTTTCTTATTTGTGGATTGTCCATGCCATTTTTTGTTCCTTGTTGAGTAACAATTTGTAAATTTTTAGTTTGAACAATATCACACTTATGAACACTAGACAAGACGTTAATGTTCTTTTTATTATTCATTTTATCAATCATGGTGTGGCAATCCTCCAAAGAGAGATCACTGACACCGCAATTTGTACAAAATTTCAAGTAGGTCTGGTTCATGTATGGACACTCTGCATAGCGATGTCCTTCATTTAAGCATGTGTAGCACTATATAAGCCGATGTGGTCTATTTTCTCGATTTCTGAAGTATAGTTCTTGACCTTGAAATCCCCCATGTTGGTTATAGTTTTTGTTCCAATGCTTATATCTGCAACCATCATACCTTTGATTATTTTGATCATTCCAGTCGTTATTATTGTTTCTTTCACTATTGTTAGCGTTGTTATTTTGTGTAACAGCATTCGTTGGATAGACTGCTTGATAGTTTTTTCAATTTTTCAAGTTTAACTAACATTCTTCCGTTGAGTGACTTTTTACTTCGCAGATTGCACACCAGCGATATTTTTCATTTTTCATGTTATATGGGAAATCCTTCGTTCCATATAAATCATGCTCCTGGAATATATCACAAAATCACTTCATCTGTATGAATCAGATGTCTTATCAATGGTCATCATGTTTAAAGTAGTCTTTTGTATGACCAGTCGTCAACCATTTAGTACACCGGACATCATTTTCCCTAAGGCTCATTTTGCGTATTGATTTCTACATGTTTTCTAGTCACTCTTCAATACGTCTAATGACAGGACTTACAGGGTAATCCTTGTCCATTTTGATCTATAAATCCTTGGTCAATGCATCTTCATATGTGTTGAAGTTATCTAGTCGAATATGCATTCAAATTTTCTGTAGTAGTCCCGCAACAAACCACTGAATTAGTAATTGTTCATCTATATTGTGTTCCAATTGGCTTAGTAGATATTTTAATCTTTTGTCATATTCCCAAACTGTTTCATTCAGTTTCTGAGTTGTGTTCTTCATATTCTTAGCTACAATATGCTTTGCATTAGGCGTTTTAAAGAATGACATAAATTGTTGCTTTATTTGAGCTTTTGTCACATTCGGTGTTTTCTCCATATATGTCATATAACAAGTTAATGTTCGATTACACAGAGCACCGACAAACTGTACAATTTGAAGGTCTTCATTGTTAATGGCGTTCTCCTCCCATATCAAATCGCATACGAACTAGTGTCATTTGGGGTCTTCATCACCCTCATAGAGGGGAATGTGGGCAGAAATGTGTATCATATCTTCAGTGTCTTCGTCTTCTTAAATCTGTGGAGGTGGTGGCGGTGGTGGTAGGTCACTTCCTATGACTGAACTATTTTCACAACTATTTTAGACAAAAGCTTCGGTTATGTCGGTAATGTTTTCGGTATCAATCGTTTCACTTTCAACAAGAATTCGATTTATGTTGATCGTTTTTTATGATTCCCAAGTAATTTTTTTCTAAAACTGGGGTACCCTTACTGGTGATATCAACTAGTCTAGTGAGTTATCTGAAGCTAGAATTGACCAAGGGGTGCTCCTTCATGATTTGAGTAAAGTAATTGAAAACTATGATTGGATGAATAGGATTGAAAAATAACCCATTCCCTTCTCGCGGTTGATGAATTACAAGATGGTCGACATTATTTCCTTCACCATCTAGTTGACTCCATACACCTACTTGGTCATCTCGTAGTCCTATATCTTCTTGAACAATATCCTGCACTTGGGCACTCTGAATAAGATTTGATGGGAATTGCGGCATTATATTATGAGGTATGTCTACTTGGAGAGCTCTTCCCTGCTCTATCCATAAGTATGCATCCATGGGTGACACATCTTCATCAATTCCCTCTTCCTGTCAGTCATGACCCGAATATGGCAGATTTCCTTCTGATTTTGTCATTCTATTCATAATTCTTTCTTATTGGAGCACAACAGCTTGCTATTTGATTTCTTCCCTCCTTTTTCTCCTCTTTTCTCGTTCTATTTTTTGTATATATGGAGGTATTTTGTGTGTGGTTGTTCTATTTTTTCCTTTTTGGTCCAACTTTTCATTTTGGCCCCGATGTTTTATTTATCGATCAACTATGAATTTCTCTACTTTACTCAGAACATGACCAGCTACCCCTCCATTTCCAACCCAAAATATTTTTAGAAAGCTAGGGTGGAACTGGTTATTTGTTTAGGAAGTACTCCCACTCCTTTTGCTTGGACTCTCAGTTTTTGTTTCTTAGTGGTGTTATCAACAGTGGATGAGGTTCGACAATGTGTCATGCAACTTTGTCGATCAAGAATATAAACAAAAGTGTCGACAGTGAACAAAGGAACTATCCTGTGAGTTCATAATATAATATCTCTTTGATTCTATAGACATAGAATTTTTCTTCGACAACTCGTTTCTCACAAAAATCATCAGTAATTCTTTCGAACCAATCCAACAAATTTGTGAGGCCTCCTCTTGTTAGTTTCCAGACTAACTGACTTTCTTTTTCACCTGTTGAACGTTTCATCTAGTAGCTTCTTCAGTGAATGAGGGACGAACTCAACAAACTTTTCATTCATTTCAAAGAAGAATTTATCCTTTTTCCTGAACAATAGTCAGCTTGTTTCTTCTAGCGTAATTCTACAGGTAGTTCTCTATTTTACGCTCCCACCAATCCTTAATCTCCTACTCCGATATCATTGAGTCATGGTCATTTTCATCTAATATATGTACCACTAGAAATGAACCCCATGTTGTAATCAATCAAATTTCAAGGTTACCAATGATACACATATAGATTCATATAACAATAACAGAACAAGAGACAAGAACAGTAGACAGAATAACAACTTATATCTCAATAACACAGGCGGGTTCATACAATAAATCGAACCAAGTATATATCCGACTCTACATCCTATATATATGTTTTTCAAAAAATTTACAAAAACTACCTATTGGTTCAACCAACCGACACGACCTTTGAGGTTGACATAATATAAAATTTGTAGACTGGAGGATCTAGTTGGCTTGGATGACTAGGATCCTCCAACAAAGAGTACGACTTGCGGTACAAAACAAAAGACCATTTGATGTCCAAAAAGAAAAAGGAGGTATTCCTCGAGGCATGAAATGAATTTTTGGATAGAAATTGTGCCTCGAATACTCTTGTTCCTCCGGTATTCGATGAAGGTCCAGTATTCAACATGCCACTGAGTTTTGACTAGCCGATTCCAAAGAAGTCGACAGGAAGGGAAAGTATTATGAAGAAGTTTGTAAAAAGTTTTTTATCCCTTGTTAAGGATGAAGATGCTCTGGTATAGCTATCAACTTTAATATAAGAACTTGAAAAAAATCTTCGATAAGAGAAAAATGCCAATCATATCCATAAAAGAAGCAAAACTGGCCAAGAGGTACGCATGAATGTTCAAATAGGATATTATAATATGGATTTTATTATTCTAGACTTGGGACCAAATGTCAAAATTTTGACAAAACAAACATGGGGAAGCCCAAGTTATTTTGGTCTCCTGTTCACCTAAGGTTAGCTAACCAGTTGAATGTTATGCCTATTGGTCGACTACCACAAGTTCTTGTCGAGGTGGAAGGGATCTGAACCTATGCACACTTTGAATTAATAGAGAATTTTTATGATATAAATCCTTATCCATCACTCTTGGGGATCCACTAGGCCATTGAGAACCAGACTATCATTGGTTTCAAAAAGAGGACCTTCTCATTTGAAGACTCAAAGACACAGGTAGTTTCTCCAATCGACCCATTGGAATTCTAATGCTATGTTGAACCAATAAGAGGTGAGTACCATGAAGGGTATTTGGATAATATTTATAATATCTCATATACACTGGATGATTTTATAAATCCTACAACTGAAGGTAAATTGAGTTAGCAGAGTGTTAGTTCATGTTCATCAAATTTTGAGGAAGCCTTCAAAAATTGATAGAATTATTTGTAAGAAGTATCGATGAGAAAATGTGAAAGAATCATGAAATATTTACAATGGGTGGGTACCGAGGTATGTGATCTGCCTACTTATGATGGATTTCCTCATTTTGACACTTTTCTTACAGAATTCAAAGTTAAGGTACTGGAACCACATTGATTGCTAGCTATTTATGTGGCCCTGAAAGATACACCAACAAGATGATGGGCTTCCCATAAACAATGCTTCTCATAATAGCCTCAGTGTCGAAGGTTGTTATAAATAATTTTTGGTGAGAATATTCCTTATTTTGGTAATAATTATATGGGATTAATGAGCCCTATCAACTGTCTTGGTAATTATTGTGTGGCATGGAGGTTAGTGCCCAAGTAGGAATGGGTACATTTGTTCATACATACCCAGGACATGATAGTAATAATTTGGTATACGTTGATCAAACTGTGATGGGGAAATAAAGACTAGGACGAATTGGCTAATAGTTTCAAGCACTCTTTTATATTTTCTGATGAAATTTTGTCGATTGGCACAGCTCTACAAGTTATTAAAGCCAACATTTTTTAGGAAGTTTATGTTTCAATGTCATGTCTACAATAATGGAATGCGACAGTTCAAAATTTGATGGAGTGTTGCAACATATCCATGGAACCTAAGGATGATGATCCACGAGATATTCAAATTCCAGAATCTAAAGGTAGTCGACTGATGAAGGAATTAGGTCTATCATCTAATAAGTTTTTGAATCGCCTTAAAATAAAGAAGGTAAATATTGGTTCTCCTTAAAATACAAAGTTCGTAAATATTGGGAATTACTAGGATGACGAGACTATAGGGAAAGTCACTGAATTATTGCATGAATTCCAATACCTATTCCCGACAAAGTTTTATGAGATGAAGGGAACTCTTGGGGATATGGTTCAGATGAAGATTCCACTAAAACCAGGTGCATATCCTGTCAAACAGAGACCGTATAGATTGAATCCAAGGTACAAAGAAAAGGTTAAGGTAGATCTCAAAATAATGTTGGAGGCAGGAATTATTGAACATGTTGAAGAATCAGAACAGATCAACTCAATGGTTGTACATGATACAAAAATTGGTGAAGTCCACATTTGTGTCGACTTACGAAAGTTGAATGATACTTGCTTGCATGATCCTTTTCCTACACCTTTTACATATGAGGTAGGCTTAAGAGTGTAGGCGAGGAATATGTATATTCATTTACTGATGGTTTTTATGGGTATCATCAAATCAAGACCACAAAATAATATCAACATAAGACTACCTTCGTGACATAATGGGGTTGTTTCCAGTATACTTTAATTCCATTGGACTTAAGAATGCTCGTGTTATTTTTTCTAGGATAATGGTAGTCGCTTTCAAATATTTTATTCATAAATTCCTAGAAGTCTACTTTGATGACTGGATAGCATATGGTTTAATTAAGGACCATATTGAGAGTCTTCAATTGAAGAAGTGCATTTTTTGTACCCATTTTGGTATTTTGTTGGGTCATGTCATATGCAAAGAAGGGATGTTGATGGATCCTATGAAGATCGCTATCATTGTCGACCTACCCGTACCTTCAACAGTTAAACAATGGAGGACTATATTGGGTCATATTGGTTATTACCATTAGTTTATCAGAGCTTATGTTGAGATTACACCTCCAATGGAGAATTTGTTGAAGAAAGATGTAAAATTCTATTGGAATGAGGAATGTCAAAACGATTTATATGTGCTCAAAGAAAAAATGGTTTCAAAATCTATTCTAGTCTTCCCTGAGTGACATAAAGAATTTCATGTGCATTTCGGTACATTTCCTATCGTGTTAGGAGCAGTACTTTCACAACCAGGTGAATATTTATCGATCACCCCATTGAATTTCCTAGTAAAAATTTGTCGATTGTAGAGAAAAATTATACAACGAAAGAGCGAAAGGGGCTTGCTATAGTATATGTACCTCAAAAATTTTGACATTATTTACTGGGTGGTCACTTTAGGATGTTTACAAAAATTCCACATTAAAATATCTGGTAAATCAACAAGTGTTGAGGGGGAATATATGTCGATGGATCCTTCTCTTCCAAGAATTCTACTTTAAATTGTTGAAAAGCCAAGAAGATTGAATGTGGGTCCCGAGCATCTCTCAAGGTTAGAAACCAGGGAAGAACCCACTAATTTAGATGATAATATTCCCGACGCACAACTATTTGTAGTAAAAATGGTTGGTGATTACTATGAAGACATTATGCATTTCTTGACTATGGGAAGAGAACCAAAAGGATTTAGTACAACATAGAAGAAATTGTTGGTTGTAAAATATGCATACTTCCAGCTTATAACTGGATAGATATATAAGATGGGACCATATGAGATACTACGTCACAGTGTCTTGGAACATGAGCGACTAATAGTATTAGTTGAATCTCATGTCGGTGTAGCAAGGGAACACTATGCAGGAAAAGTGACAACGCACAATATTTTACAAGTAGGGTTATGGTGTCCTACACTCCATTCAGATATGTTTAACTACTGTCGAAGTTATGAAATCTTCCAATGCATAGGGAAACCATCCCAATGGGATGAAATTCCATTGGTGCCTCAAATAACTTTATAAGAGTTTCATAAGTTAGTTTTCGATTTTGTGGGTCCTATTAACCCACTAGGAATATGGACAGGTGCTCGATATATAATTACCACGATAGGTTATTTAACCAGATGGACTGAGGAAACTCCAGAAAAGGACTGTACTACAACGACTACTGCCATATTTTTATTCGATCATGTGGTGACTAGGTTTGGTTTCCTAAGATTCCTAGTATTAATTCTTGCACATGATCTAGGAACTAGGAATAAAAAT
>LPNX010801549.1:582250-628833 GCA_001517045.1 Pseudotsuga menziesii | reverse complement strand
ACTCAGTTAACCACTTGACCAAAACCCTAATTGACTCACCAAACCCTAACTGAATTCGGAGTGCAATAAATGACTGAATCTCAACTGAAGGAGATCAAATACATGTCATAGCAATCCAACCATGAAGTGCTAGTGTTGCATGACTCCAATGAACCCTGATGAGGTTAACTGAAGCTGAACTAGCCATCAGAAGTTGGTTGAGGCGCCTTGTTGACTCCAGTTCATTAAATAATAATAAATAATCATTAAATAATATATTTAATGACTAGATGCGCCTTAACTAACTGTAACTGACTGGTTGAACTGATTGTAACCACCAGTTAGCAATTAGGTGCATTAATGTCACACAGATCACCCATGGAGTGCTCCAATTAGCCTCCTTGACTATAGGAGAAGGCTAAGTTAGCCTCCTTGATTGCAGGAAGGTGTGGGTGTGACTGGATGATGGCAATTAATGCTCCACTGATGTCAATTAAACTTAGGATAGTGGTTTTAACTAAGCCAGTTTGACCGAAAGAGTGTGTATGATGTTAGATGTCTCCAACACCCCCCCCTTAAGCTATACTTAGGAAGAGTTAGAAAACATAGATGCATAAAAATGCTAGGGCCCTGGAAACTAAGGCCATAGGTCACCCTGTACAATAAAGTAACTGCTTAATATAACCAAGGAAACAGGAAAAACCTCATGGGAAAAATACCCCCCCTCAAACTAAGCAGTAAATCAAGAATTGGTTCTTCTATGCAGCAGCATTTTGAGACTATGCATGTGAACCTTTGAATCCAAAATAAATGAATATGTCTGGAGGAATCTTCCACTTTGGAAGAAAAACAATGCACTCAACTGAATCAGAAATATAAACAGCTGCACGGTGAAAACTGGACCCATGTAGAGCAACTGAAATCATCTGAAGAGAGAGCAAAGGTTCTTGAGGATTCGAAACATGTGTGGAACACTAAAGAAACTGATATGTTGCAGCCCTAAACAGCAAACCATGAGTGGTAAAATCATCCCCAATTTTTAGGAGCAAGTGTCCAAGCGGATGTAGAATGTCTTCCTCTTTACTAGTTTTGTGAGGAGATGAGCTTGTGACCAAAGGTAGAGAATCCCTGGGACTCTGGAGAGCGAATGATTGAGCTCCATAATCTGATATATATTCTGAAATAGCTAATGAATCACAAAATAAAATATTAGCAACCTCATAAGAGGAAACTAACACCAAATCCCCATCAGCAAAATTGAAGAAGAACTGCGGTACTTGATTTTTCACACCAGAATTGGTGAGAGCAGCTACAAGCATGGCTGAAAGCTCTTGGATTTTAAAATATGAACAAAATAATATCAGATCAGAATTTAAATCAGATCTAAATAAGTTCACAATAGATCCAAAACTATGAAATGAAATCAAATTCCCAGCAACAGTTTCGAAGGAGACTTGCGGTACTTGTTTCTTCACACCGTTGATGAGAACAGCTACAAGCAGTACTGAAGGTTTATGAACCTGAAATTTCGAACCAATCAATATCAGATCAGATCCAAATAAGATCATATCAGATCCAATAAGGTTCATATCAGATCCAAAATTATGGTCAACCGAGACGGTGGATGCACAATTGCCTTTTTCTTCAAAATTCTGAATTTTGGTGCATGCAATCCTGCAAGAATTTGCTGGAAGATCTAGATCATGGGGAGCGAATGTGTCACTATTATAATCTGATATTTCTTCCAAAATATCCAATTTTTTACATATTTGAACAACAGCAGCAACATTAGAGGAAGAAAAATCAAATTTCTCTTCACTTTCGGAAGCAATTACTGGTAAATTTTGCATAGAATTCAAAGGAAAATCACCGGTGAATGTTTGCATGGAAGTGCAGCAGTATTTTTCTTCAATATCAGAGATTTGAATGTCTTCTTCTATTTCAGCAATATGAGAAGATGAGATATCAGATATCTCATGAACTTCCGGAGCATCAGGAGAAGGAGTCACTTCATGGAGACTTTCTTCAATTCGAATTGAATGTGTAGAAGATTCTGCTTCATCTTCATCTTGAACAACTTCATCAGAGAGAGTAGAGGCTGAGACTTTTGAGAAAAGAACTCTTGTGGTGCTGGCTGTAATCTCCAAAGTACTATTATGATCCTCATTGTGCTTGCCAAAGGTTCTATCCAATTTTGTCCAGAGATCCTTTGGGTATTCAGCAAAATCAATAAGGTAGTACAAGCTATCAGAAAGGGCCAGACATATTGCTCCAAAAGCTCCGTCACTGTCATTTAGCCAGTCATTCTCATTCTCATAAGACTCTTTTCCAAGTCCAATAGACACCTCATAGAGACCTCATCTCTTCATATATGCAATCATCGTCAACTTCCATTCCGAATAGCTTGTGAATGGGGTGAGAAGAGGGATTGATGAGTCCATTCGAAGTTGTACCTAATAAAACCTGCAAATCAAAACAAAAGGGGCACCGTAAGGTCAGACAGACTACACATTTTAGGCTTTCATCACACCCAGCATAGTCAATCAAGCAAGCTTGATCAACAAGTTCTTTACTTGGGATATTGAGTGGTAAGCCTTGGCTTCTAGTGCAATACTGGGTTTTTGAACTATTGCTCAAATTTCATGGAGAAATCTGTCAAAAAGCTTGTTTTTGAGAGATAGATATTTGTATCACCATATGCTCTGATACCATATTAATTCTTGCACATGATCTAGGAACTAGGAATCAAAATCATCAAAGAATAATTAACAAATACTCATGAATTGGAAATAATCTGAACCAAAAATGGTTTCCTCTCTGTATATTTAATAAACAATAAAGGGTTACATTTCCAATGATGAGCAATGGCTTAACTCCATGAAGAATTCGAATACCTAAGGAGACAATTCGAATTCAGTGAGTGAGTCTAGCTTAACTGACTCTCAACCATTCAATCTCACTCAGTTAACCACTTGACCAAAACCCTAATTGACTCACCAAACCCTAGCTGAAGTCGGAGTTCAATAAATGATTGAATCTCAACTGAAGGAGATCAAACACATGTCATAGCAATCCAACCATCAAGTGCTAGTGCTGCATGACTCCAATGAACCCCGATGAGGTTAACTGAAGCTGAACTGACCATCAAAAGTTGGTGGAGGCGCCTTGTTGACTCCATTTCATTAAATAATAATAAATAATCATTAAATAATATATTTAATGACTGGATGCGCCTTAACTGACTGTAACTGACTGGTTGAACTGATTGTAACCACCAGTTAGCAATTAGGTGCATTAATGTCCCACAGATCACCCCCGAAGTGCTCCAGTTATCCTCCTTGACTGTAGGAGAAGGCTAAGTTAGCCTCCTTGATTGTAGGAAGGCATGGGTGTGACTGGCTGATGGAAATTAATGCTCCACTGATGTCAATTAAACTTATGATAGTGGTTTTAACTAGGCCAATTTGACCGAAAGAGTGTGTATGATGGTAGATGTCTCCAACACCTAGTAAGTGAAAAGGGTACACATTTTGTTAGTAAAGTTATTCAGAAAATGACTAAAAATTTTCAGATCCGGCACAAGAATACAACACCATATCACCCACAGGAAAATGGAATAGTTGAAGCTTTTAATAAGATTTTGGATAATGCACTTACTAATATTTGCAATGTGAATCATGGCAACTGGGATCACAAAATACCTGCAGCATTATGGGCTTATCGAATAACATGTAAGAAGCTCACATGATAGACTCCATTTAGATTGGTTTTTGGACAAAAGGTGGGCATGCCTATGGAATATATTGTACCTAGCTTAAGAATAGATGCAATTACTATCATGACAGATGTTGGTGCAATTGAAGAAATATTGTCATAGATATTACAGTTGGAAGAATATCATTTCCTTGGAGGCTACAACCAACGAATCGAGAAGGAGCGAAAAAAGCTTGGCATGATCGACATATTAATTTCAAGCAATTATATCATGGTGACTTTGTCCTCCTATGACAATAGTAAGTTCTTAAAGCATCATGGTAAGCTTTGAACACACTCGTTGGGACCATATATTGTCAATTGCATTACATATTGGGGTGTAGTTGAGTTGCAAAAGTTAGATGGCACACTCCTTCATAGTTTAGTAAATGGTAGTAGACTAAAACTTTATAGGGATAGCTATACTTCTCTCAACTGATTTTTTAGATAAAGTTAAAAAAAATGGTTGTCGAAGTCTTCTATATAAGTCACAATTTGTCTGTTGAAATCTTGTATATTTGTTGTAGTTTGGGTGTCACAATCAAAGTTATCTATTTGTTGAATTTAGTTTTGTGTCGCATCAGGATTTGGAGGCATCCTCTTGTATCAAGTATGTAATTAACGTGTGGTAAGTAGTTGCTTTTATGGAAAGAGTAGTGGTATCTTGAATGGAGTCTTGTCATAAATGACTAAAAATATTTCTGTGTGTGAATGGATTGGCTGCAACCTTTTCTAATTATTACTAATGATCAAGTCCCAATAAATACCCACATGATCAGACTGATATAACACATGTGTATATATATTTCAACACCCAAAGGGGTTTAGTTGTCACATTATGTTGAGTGTGAAGTGTATTTAGAAAGATAGTCATCTACAGTTTCTGAAGCTAACTACTCTGTGTTGCACATCTTAGCTATGGAGATCCCTTAGTCAAGATCTAGCACTATTTAGGCATTTGTTGTAGAGATCCTTCATGTTATACCTAGTTTCGAGGAGGTACCATAGGTTGTGTTGATGTCTCCTCATGTGAATCCACCAAGGAATAAATGAACGATCGATCAAGTAGTTTTTTTGGAGCATAGATTTAAAGCTATCGAGTAGTTTTTTCAGAGCATGTATTTAAAGCTAACCATGATGTTCAAGCTTCAGGGTCTAGTTCATCAACCATACTGTCAAGATATATTCCATCTCAAAAATATGATGCTCCACCTACCATCATTAGAAAGAATTCCAAGTATCCACTGGTAAATCCATCCATTCTGAAAGGAGTTCATGTGACGACTGACATCATGGCTATTCGGAACAAATTGACATTCTCTGTCAATGAACTAAGGAATTTCATCGAACTTCACATGTTAAAGTATATGACATTGATATAGATATTGGAATGCATGCCTATTTAGTTTGTCTCAATGGATTGGGCTCACGAATTAGAGAAGTATGGCATTCTTTTGCTTATGTATATGCCCCATTTTGGTCGAATTGTTGAAGTCAATACATGCATAAAGCAGTTGTTGGTTTGTTTCAATGGGGGGTGTCTGTGGTTGGATACCCATATCTCTGTTGTTTTCCACCTAATCGATACTATTATAGGGTTACCCAGGGCAGGAGTTGATTTTTCTCCATTATTTGTTGGTAAGGAGTAGGACAAACGTCTTGTTTCTTGGATGAAGGAGAAGTATAATCTCACGTGAGATAAGAGAGGCTTTGATATATCCTCTTTTAATAATCAGGGCGTTAGATTTGCAGCCAAATTCCTATCAAGCAAATTAATATGAAAGATGCAATCGAACTAGTGTATTGTTGGCACCATCATCACAACAAAGCAATGTGTTGCGGGAGTTCAAATGAATTGGGTGACGTTTCTAGTCAATGAGTTACTGGAAAACGCTATCGATGAAAATGAGAGAGGTACACCCTTTACCTATTCCTAGTTACTCATCTTAATTTCCTTTGTGCATGGGCAGAACCACCTAATTACCAAGGGATGGAAGTGAATGTCTTGAGTTGTAGAGCCCGTTATCAAAATATGTGGTTTGATGATTATCGTCGGTGACAGTAAGAGATTAACATTGAATTCTATATGCACGATGATGCATTAAGGCATCATATTGGGAAAAATTCATGGATTGAGGCTGCCACTATACAACGATATAAGAATATCATTAAGTTTACTGTGAGTGCTCACTACCTCTTTCTTCAACCAATATGGGATCCCCAACACCAATAGTTAACTACTGCATTCCAATTATGAGGAAAATAAATCGATACGATAGTCAAGACTGGTCTAAGGATTGGAAGCATCCTGTCATAGAAGATCAATTGTCTACTGAAATTGAGCCGTGATAGGAGGGTACATCGGGGACCCATCTAGGGGATCCACAAGAAGAAGACAACCTACATAACTCCCACTATGAGAGTGACGAAGATTCGATCCCTACATCTACAAATCTAGATTTGGAGTTAAGAAAAAGGCTACTGACATAGTGAAAAAGGGTAGTAAGAAGCAAAGGGCCATCAGGGAATCCACATATGTTGGTTTAACTGATAAGGATTATAACCTGTTGGTGGATAGAATGGCCGAGGTTTCCAATGAAACATGTCAAAATATTGAAAACCAACATACTGAAATCTTCGAGGGAGTTACTGACCTGCTTCAAACTCTTTGTAAAGTTATGAAAGATGTAAGATTTGTCGTCGGTAAGAAGGAAACGTAGTGACAAGAAGATGATCCCTTTGATGACTGTCTAGCTGAGGTCCAAACATCACAACAACCTCATAAGGTCCTGTTGGTACCCACAACATTTTATTTAGGCACAACCGAGATGAATAATACTATACAGGATATTGCTTATGTTGGGTTAGACATGTCTATGCTACCAAAGTTCATAATGCAAAACATTCAGTAGAAAATAGTTGAGGAAATCAAAGAATGAAGGAATATGGTGTGCGGTCAAATAAATTAGTTTAAGAGCACCATGTCTTTACTATGAAGTTAGCTGGAAGATAAGGAAAATAAAACACATAAGTGGTAGCAGGATAGGTAGTGACTAGAGAAAGTTTTTGCGACTAGACCAAGTTGTTTCTCTAGTCTGTCAAGAAGTTATAGAGGTTAGGGTCACACCTAAAATTATTGCCAAAACTCATGTCATAAAATTAGATGAATTTTCCAGTGACTTCCACCAAAAGATTGCATATTTATAAGCTCAACTTCTTCCCAATACACCTCTGGAAGTACTAGAAGAGAGACATAAGAATATTGAAGAGGATATATGACAGATTCAGGATGCTAAGGTACTTTGTGCTAAGGAATATGAGCAGGTTTCTGAGGCATGGGAGGCCTTAATGGATGATGCATAGCTGAAAGATATAATAGAGAGGCTTCATGCAACAGAGACAAGTCTTTCCAGTCTACGTACCTCATTGAAATCCTTACCATTGATCGAGAAGACGAGTAACGTTGTTGATCTTAAAGTATTGCAGTAGAATGTAGCCATACTCCGGACACAACAACAAAGAAGAACAGATCGTGTCAAAGAGATTCAAGAAGAGGTAGATCATATGACTACGACCACTCATCTATTCCATGTCAAGGTCAAGCAAGTTTTACATGCGATTATGGTGGATGTTTTATAACATCTCAGTTCTAAAATTGTCTAAGGGGTCGCCAAAGTTAACGTGGTTGTTCAACAACAAGACGATGAAGTGACGAAGATCTTTCAATATTTTCGAGCTAAGTTGAACATGCCAGCGGTTTCCATCTGAAGTGGCTCGGGACAAGCCACATGTGAGTGTTGGGGGTCTGTTGGCCCTTGGCAAGTTTGGTAAATTTTGGTCTTTAATTTTTGGGACTGGGATCAGTGTGAAGTAGGGTGTGACGAAGCAGGTGTTGAATTGGTCAGCTCCAAAATTTTGGGCAGCATCTGGGGAAAAGTAATTGTATTGACGGAGACCGATGGAAAATTCAATGATTTAGTTAGAAGGTTTGTCCACTTTTGGGTAGTGAGTGTGGGATGTAAAGTCAGCCAATAGAGTTTATAAAAATGTAATGGGTTGGGATTTCAGGGTTGGTTGAAGTGAATTTTTGTAATGTCAATAGAATGATTTTGCACTATTATGTCGATGATGAATAAGAGTCATGAGTATACTATCAATCCGCAAGTTGTGTGTGCAAAATCAATGTAATGGAGACTGTGGAGGAATGTTTGTAGGATATGTGCACAGGACAAAGCGTTCGAACTATGACTCTTTCTAATTAATGAGCACTTTTGTGGTTTTTCTTGCCTTGGGTTTCCATGTTAAATTTATTTCATTGAATGGTTTATGATAAATGTGTGTATTACTGCGACCAATGAAAATGTGTTAAATTATGATTAAGTAATCAAATAAACAATGGGTTTTATGAATATGTTTAAGGTTTTGAATGGATTGTAATATACTGTCATGGTAGTTATTACGTTGATGGCCTTTATGTCGATGTCTAGTAAAAGAATATCCCCTTCTTTACTGTAGAAACCTGGTTCCTGTATCTGCCATAGGTATCTCAGGTGAGACCTCACTCGCTTTGCAGGTGTTTCCTACGGGGTTAAACCTTGTCGGGATGGTACCTTGGGTCTCTGTTGGTCTAGTCGAAGTTGAACCTAGGTTAGTCGAGATTGAGCCAACAATGACCAATTTGGTCACAAGATAAAATATATGAATATATAACAAGTAATTAAACTAAAAATGACCACACAACAATAACATTAAGAAGATGAATTGGCCGTTTATTTGATAATTTTTAGATGTGTCACTTTTCCGATGGAAATTTACTATTTTGACAATGAATTTATACAATTTACTAAATTTTAACACTGCAGATCGATTCAGAGATCTTTGAACCCATATGTAGTGTTAAAATTTAGTAAATTGTAACATTGTAAATGGATTCATATAATATCTAATTCAATGTACTTATTATGTCCATATTTTATTTCACCATTTTTTATTTTGTATTATCCCTTCAATAGATCCACCAAGTTGCATCATCATAGTGTATCGGTTGAGTTGAGTCTTGTATATTTCTCGTCTTTCCCTTTTGGCATTGTCATGTTGTGAGTTGGTTTCATTGTGTTCAGCTCGACATACTGATCACGTTAATATTTTTTTTTAACAAAAACATGGTCGTTTGACCCTCTTGGAAGGCTATTAAAGTTTCAACAAGTTCATGTATTTTGTGTCATGTTAGCTAAGAAATGTCAAATTCACAATCTCTATTAATTATCCATATACATCTATTTGTCATGGTTATCGTCGCACATGTCTTTTCATGAACCTGGTGTCATTGTCTTTGGCTCATCGTATTGGTCACTTTTGTATCTTATTTCAACAAAAAAATTGTTGTTTGACCCTCTCGATAGTCTATTAAAGCTTCGGTAATTTCATGTATTTTGCATCATGTTACCTAGAAATTGTCAATTTCACAACCTTCATTAATTCTCCATATGAATCAATTCATCACAGTTTTCTCTGCACCTAAGTTCAAAAAGTTCTACAGTCCCCTTGGGTCTCTCCCTTGCAAAGAAATACCAAAATATAGTAAATATATAATATGTTAATTTATATATTATATAGTTAATATTTTAATATACCATTAATGTAATATATTAATATCATTATCATTATCATTATCATCTAGTTTCAAGCTCACCACCAAGTGAGACACCAAGTTTGTGTATAAAACCACCTTGTTTGTGGGACAAGGTGTCACAACCACCATTTTGGAGACACCTTCTTCATGCCGAAAAGATACCTTGGCCACCCAAGTTGGCAAGTTGGATCCAGTCAGGAGGATTGGAAAGGTGAAACTTGGCTAAGTGACAGGACGGCATTGGGCGTGGGGACCAAGTAGGGGTGTGCATCCACAAACGAAGCCCAATTTTGGAAGTGCGAAACCTTTGACACATTCAGCAGTTGGAAGCACACTTGGACCCAAGTGCACGTGGGAAGAAGACAAATTGAAAGAGCATGGGGGAATGGCACCGGTGATGAGGCATTCCTAGTGGCACTTGTGGAGGCACTCAGTCAAATAGATCGACAAACCAAGCATCCATAGAAGGTGGGCATAACACCACATTGCGGCGGACTTCAAGGCATGCTGAGTAGGACGTTCACTTAGGAGTGCCCAATGCCCAACCAAAGAAGCCACCAAGAAAGTGCATGGATGAGGGGAATTCAACCAAGAGAAAGAGTGTTGTGTGTAGACCCCAAGCAAGAAGTTCGCTTAGCAAGGGGGCGCCCACCTTTTGAGGAGACTCCTACTCTAGAGGCGCCTATATATTGGCAAAGACACTTGTCAATTAAATCATCTTTTGATCATAAGTTGGAAGGTCCAAGTTTGGCCTAGAAAACGATGAGAAGAACCAAAAAAGTAAACGATGTCGCAACATGAAGTCCAGAGGAGAAGTTTGCTAGCTCTGCGTTCTTGGTCTTTACTATTTTTTCTGCGTTCTTCACTATTGTACATGCTAAGCTGCGGTAGATGCCAGCACTGCATTTTGTTATATCTTCTTTGTACATTGGCATGTTTTAGCCTAAGGAGTTGTGTACCGAGAGTATTAGTTGTGGTGACAGTACTCCATCATTTTAATACAAGCTTTCGGGGCTCTGCAGTGAGGCAACCCCACCTTTACATCTGTTGTGCACTTTCTTCTTTTGTTCACTTAAGTAATGTGTTGACATATTAACTTGAATAATTTCTAAGTGTGAAATGTTCTAAGTTTAAAGCAAATGGATTATGCATAATTGGTTAAGGTGTAGTCTGTTTGAATGCGCTCAGGTTGGCCAAGCCCCTGAGTTGCACAAGGAAGTGCCGCACATCGCAACAGACCCTTGAGAAAGGTGGTGTGTGTTGTGGCCATGACATGTGGTATCAGAGCTATGTTTATGGCTAAGTGCAGCATCGGAGCAGATGAATTTGACATGTGGTTTTGGTAGAGGGCTTGTGTAGCGAAAGTGTCGAGCACCCTATATGCAGATAGATTATTATCAACACACACAGAGCATACGAGATTTATTGTCAACCCGAGAAAGTCTTTTATTTCAAAGGATAAATGCACAGTATATGCGTTAAACACCAAATCAATGTAATTGAACACTCTTATCCTCTAACAACTATGTTCATCCCAAGAATCTGTGCAATCCTATTCATCTTCTAAATACTACAAATTCAATTACCTGTAATTCAGAAAAATGATCTAAGATGCAAACAACAATTGCAGATAAAAAGGAAATCCTATTCACAACTCAGAACAAGAAAACTGTCCATTCAATCTAATTACTCTTGAAAGCCATAAAAATAAATCAAATATTAATCTAGAAATTCAATTGCAAAGGATTAAGTTCAGCTATTCGAAGGAATTGACTTGCAGGAATGAAAATCAACAATCATAACAGGAAGGATAAATTGCAAGGATTCGTAGGATAACAACTGAAATTACAGGAATAACCAAGTTGCATACAACTACCACTCAATTTGCATAAAGGAAGTTATCTATCAATCGACTGTCACTCTATACCAAATACCAATCTTTAAGAAAATGGGATCCCAATTATACTGTAAATCCACACTACTATTGTTGCATACAAAGGAAATATGATCAACAAAGCATTACACAACCATGAATTCAAAAATCCTACTTTAACTCAACAATCTCTGCGAAAGGAGGGCCCAACCTTCACACAGAGACGCTGGATGAACAACGTACAGCTCTCTTAAATCAGAGGTAACTCCTTGTATTAAAAGAAAGAATGATTACAGGTTGCTTCCGCTATCAATACAATGAATGAATTATCTATATGCCAACCCCCTGGGTTGAAACAGCTCCTCCTATTTATACATGCAAATCATAACCTTCGATCCTATTAAAGGGAAGCCATGAAGATCTCTGATCTTCAGGCACCCTAAATATACTGGCTGTTACAAAACGTGGTATGATAATGACATGGAAACTGCAGGAAGGCTGTTGACTTGCCCAGGAGTAGCGATCTCTTCAGATCACGATTATATTTGAGCAGCAATGTAGCGCGTTCTGTTACAGCTGCACTATCACAGCTCGATCTAGGATATTACATGAAAACCACGTGCCTCCATTGATGATCGGGGGCTGAGGGTCCTTTTTAGCAGCAAATATCCCTTTCTTTGATATTTGTTCAGCCCTCATCCACCTGCAGTCCACTTATCTCAAACTGCCTTCATAAATCATAACATGTTAGCACATTTGAGAGATACACAGCTTTAATTATCACAATCATAAGCATTAATAAGATAAAGCAATGATCAGTCATACCTTGGTAGTTTGGGGATGAAAGTGAGGACAACAGGTCTAATTAGCATGCTAAATGATGTAATACAGGGGAAGAAAAGGTGATTGAAGGTGGTTAAAAAGGGGCAATTCCTAGGCTCAACATCTCCCCCCAACTATCTTGTTGCATGTCCTCATGCAACAACCTGCATCATTCGGAGTCTGAGTCCTGTACTGAGCTGTGTTCATGGAGGGAGGAGAAGTTGTAGGGAAACTCAGGTACCTCATCTTCCTTTAAAAATCCTCTATGAGTAACCCAATACCTCCAACACCGCTACTCCTCTGCCCTAGTCAAGGAAAAATCTATATTATATGGTTTTGCTGGCCACCAAATGAGGGAAAATTTGAACTTCAAACCCAACCAATCAACTCCAAACTCCCTCATGCTTCCCACATAGCCCTTGACTCTGGAAAGTGCCTATTTGAAATTTTTGAAACAATAAGGATCCCGGCTTCTAAGTGCAGAGGAGGCAGCCTTCCATCTAAGTTTACTCCCTTCCAATGCTACCTGCTGATGTCTGGAAATGTAATTGGTGCAGGTGGAGATCACTTCTTCTTGCAGTCTCATGATATGCTACGCCTGGGAGGGTTTTGAAAGGAAAATTCTGTACCGTGCCAAAAGAATGCCAGGATTCTGGGGTTCACTTCGAATCCATAAGTTAGTATGGCCTTCATTATGGGAAAAGGTCTGAAAAGACCTTTCCCACTGAGCGTGATTACTCACAAAAGAGGCAAAGGCCCTTAGCTGAACATCCCCTGCGAATGGAACAGGGTTTGAGTGGCGTTCCAGGGGGAAAGCCATGTCATGCAAGTATAATTCACACAGCAGGTTCTGCTCCTCAAAATTGCTTCCAAAGAATGTTTCCAAGAACTTTGCTGAGGTTGTGATTTCGAATGATCTCCCCTCCTGTACAGCCTTCAATTTAAACGAGAAAAATTGCTCAAATAGGAACACTGGATAAGAGGAAGAGGGTTTCCTAGTGCCCATGAGTTCTTGAGAGAGTGTGTACATCTATTCTTTTTCTCATTGCATGGATTGAAACTTTTTCAATTCTCTCAAATTGCTCTGTAGCTCTTCTTCCCGAATTCTGTGGGCCATACATTCTTCAGCCCACCTCTCTTCCAGTGCTTTAATGATTTTTCTATGCTCACTCAAAGAAATCATACTTGTCTGGTGCTCCTCCACTTGGCTTTTCCATTTGGTCACCTCCAGCCTCAGGGATGAGACTTTTGTTGTGAGGTTCAAAATTTCCTTTTTATAATGCCCTTCTTGCTCTGAGTCCGAATTAATGAAATTTCTAAGAGGTAGAAGCACTGGTTCTTGTGTAGCAGTGTACTCCAGCATATCCAAATTTACTATGAGAGTTGTTGGTTCTTGTGTAACAGCAACATCCTTCAGACTCTCTTCAACAGCTACATTCATGACTTTTAGAGACACCGGTTCTTATGTGACAATGTCTTCCTCTTGGTCAACCTGCATTTCTGAATTTGGTTCAAGAGTTGCTGGTTCTTGTGTAATAGCAACATCCCCTGGATTCTCCTCAGCAGCTGCATGCATTGCCTTCAGAGACACTGGTTCTTGTGTGACAATGTCTTCCTCTTGGTCAACCTACATTTCTAAATTTGGTTCAAGAGTTTTTGGTTCTTGTGTAACAGCAACATCCCCTGGATTCTCCTCAGCAGCTGCATTCATTGCCTTCAGAGACACTGGTTCTTGTGTGACAGTGTCTTCCTCTTGGTCAACCTGCATTTCTGAATTTGGTTCTTGTGTTGCTGGTTCTTGTGTAACAACAACATCCCCTGGGTTCTCTTCAGCAGATACATTCATTGCTCTTAAAGACACTGGGTCTTGTGTAACTGTGTCTTCTTTGTTCTCTTGCCTCTAAGATTGAATATATTCCCCTTCGTGCAGCTCTTCCTCAAGGATCTCAGTGTCACCTGAGGCTTGTGTCTGTTCATCCTTGCTCCACTGTGTATCGGGTATGATATCCATCCCAGGGTTATCTTCTAATTGAATTTCAGGAATCCCTGCTGCAACTCCCAAGGATGTTGGTTCTTGTGTAACAACATCCTTGCTTACCTCTTCATCCCCCTGCTGATGCAATTCTTCTTCTATGAGCTCTGCATCATGGGAACATTCTGGGGTTACAGTGCAAAGCTCTTCATTCAGTTCCAGAGTGTCCTCCATCCCAGGTTCTTCTCCCACTTGTTCAGCCGATTGGACAAGTATATTCAGGTTTGATGGTTCTTGTGTTGTAGCCCCCTGTTCAAGTTCATCAATTCCCTACCCTTGTGGCTCGGCTTCTACAATCTCTATGTCCTGGGAGAATTTTGGGGTTATAGTGCAATCTTTGTCACCGACATCATGCATGATTTCATCCTTTTTCTCCTCTGCTGCAGAATTAGTGGCAACTTCAACAAGGATGTTTAAAGATGTTGGTTCATGTGTGACAGCATCTTCTTTTTCTGCATTTTCCTCTATTGTGGGTGCTAACTGAGGTGCTGTGCAAGTGCGCATTATGATCTTGTGGCCTGCCTCTTTGAATATTTCCCCACAGGTGGGGCAGATCACACACTCATCTTCCTTGCCAGGCTCAGTAGAGTTCGATCCCTCCAACTAGTCTGCAGCCTCCACTCATGTATACATTTTCCTTTCACCTAATTTTCTGCAGGTTTCCTTCCATGTCTCCAATTCCCTTCGAAGTACTTGGACTTCCTCCTTTAATAGTGTGTTCTCATTCAGAAGTCCTTCAATGCTGGGTTCTTCCTCGACTGGCCTTTGTGGGGCATCCATTGGCCTCGGTACAAGGATTGGGAACTCAACCTGTGCTTCTAGGGTTGCCCATCGTTTCCTGGCTACCTCTGCTGTTGCAGCTATTTTAGTTCTTTTCCTTCTGATAGGTGAAGTTATGTTAAGTTCGTAAATTGATCTTTTCTTTCTCCTCTGTGGTGTTTTCTTTTGTGGAGCTGGGATATCGGGTTTCATAGCCGAGGTCGAAGGAATATTTTCTTGCTCCCCAGGTTGTTCTTCCACAATTAAAGTTCCTCCTTCCCAATCAGATGAGGATTCAATAGTTACTGGCTCGATATTTTCTTTAATTTCCCCAGCTCTGTCAACTTCAGGTTCAACTGTCGCAGCACTTGGTGCTGCTCCAGTTTCACCTTCTGCTGGCAGAGTTGTCCTGTTGTCTATGTTCTCCACAAGGTTTTTATGTACATTCTCCTCCAATTGCTCTGCCTGTGCCTCTGGTTGCGCTTCTTCTGATATAGTTTCATCGCCCCCCCCAACTATATTGGAGGAACTCCAGTCCTCCTACTGTGATTGAACCTGTTCCTGTTCTATCTGGACACCCAACAAGAGAGCTGGTTCCTGAGCTCGGACTGTGAATTGTTCCCAAGTTACATTATGCTGAGCAAGGGTTCTTGAAATTATTAATTTGATGAGACCATGGTGGGTCAGGGAGGCAAATGGGTGTTTATCGGCTTGGACAAATGCCGCCATATGACGCAAGTCATGGAGCAAATAGTATGGAATGTTCAATAAAATGCCATGGCGGAGATGAGAAAGTAAAGGCAAGTCGAAATTATAAATATTTTGGTACCTACCTTCACAAGTGATGTACTTTTTGAGGAAGACAACAACCTGATCCCATGGCCGCGGAAATGAATATAGTACAATCCCTCTTCTGAATGACTGAACTTGCTCCCCCTCTCGTAAAAATGCTTCCCGTGCGCTCGTTGTGGGAACTCGTCGTCCAAACCATTCCTTTCCCACCTGCGGGATAGCAATAACCTCGGATATAATGGCTTCGAAGACTTCTATGCGCAGCCCCCACACCTCGGAGTGAGTATCTGTGAGGTTTAAGGCAAATTGTAGGGTTGCTTCCCGGTTAAAGCCATCCAGTCGCTCAAAGAACTCGAGCCAGTCGGCGGCTTGAAAGATGGCCAAAACGGTGGGATTTTTCCTAAGCTCCTGTGTATTGAAAGGTTCATGGCGAGCTAGGATCCCCATAATCCTGGCTACAGAGTTACAGAGTCCGAGAATGGAGGTTGCACTGGCAAGGGATGCACGAGTCGCTGAGCGGAGATGTTGAGAAAAATGGCAAATTTGGAAAGTTCAGCATGGAGGGAGGTTCGAAATTTTTATGCCAAATTGGGGAAGGTGGCGGTGATTAGTTTTTATGTTGCACGAGGGAAAAGGTTAATTAAGCCATAATGGTGGTACGTACAAAGGTATGACTGATATCGTTAATCATATCAATACTTAATCACGTGAAAATCAAAGCCATACCTCATGAGATGGTGCATCGGATAGCCTGCGGAGAATGGTGGAACGTGCGAGTGTTGACGCTGCAAAGCCAAGCTCGTGCGCAGTTATTAATTTGATCATAATGACGCGGATAATGCCATAATGCCTTCCACCAGTGAAACAAAAACCATCGCATTTCCGGGGTCGGAATTATGCCGAGTTGGCCGGCATGAGTAGAATAAATCAGAGCCATATCTGGTAGTGGAAGCAATTTCTTTCGTTAACACAGGATTTACCACCGCAGGTTGGAAGAAAACGGTGTTTAATGCTGAAAATGGCCGCCAAACAGAGCGGCCAAGAATGATATTGCGGCCGGCGAAGAAGATGTTGCAGCCGCCGAGAATGGTTCACGGCGTTGGGAAAAAGATTGGCGGTAGCAGGAAAAATCACGGCTGCCAGGGAAAAGTTTGCCGGCCCTCGGAAAATATGTCATAGCCGCCGGTAAATATGTTGCAACCATCGGCAAATATGTTGCAGCCGCCAGGAAATGGTTCACGGCTGCCGGGAAAAAGGATTCTTTGGTCATCGGGAAAAGGTCACGGCTGCCGGAAAATATGTTGCAGATGCCGGGAAATGGGTTACGGCTACCGAAAAATATGTTGCAGCCGCCGGGAAATGGGTTACGGCTTCCAGGAAAAAGGATTTTCTGGTCATCGGGAAAAGGTCACGGCTGCCGAAAAATATGTTGCAGTTGCCGGGAAATGAGTTACGGCTGCTGGAAAAAAGGATTTTCTGGTCATCGGGAAAAGGTCACAGCTGCCGGAAAATATCTTGTAGCCACCAGGAAATGGGTTACGGCTGCCGGGAAAAAGGATTTTCTGGTCATCGGGAAAAGTTCACGGCTACCGAAAAATAAGTTCACAATCGCCGGAGAAAGATGTCGCAGCCACCGAGAAATATGTTGCAGCTGCCGAGAAATATGTTGCAGCTGCCGGCAAATTTATTTTGAGGAAAAGGGGAAATGCAGCGCAGGGAAGCAGAGGAAGATAACTCCCATTCGACAGGCCCAATCTGGTCATTCGCCTGGCACTTCCCTGCAAATTTTTGAAAAACAACAACAAACGAAAAGATCAAATGCAAAAGGAAAACAAATAATTATACGCTACAGTAGGAAAAAAATTATTTATGTACAGTGTTTCAAAGCGTGATTTACAGTTCAAGGGTTGGCAGAGGCAGAGAGAAGTTCCTGCCCTGGTGTCAGCTGATACTCTGGATCGGCGGCGATTTGCGAAATGAATGCATCTTTCGAAATAGGCTTACGATACAGTCGCAGTCTGTGGCCATTAGCAAGTAATGATATGCGGTTATCATCAGTGGTCACCAGACGGACAGTGTAGTTGTCAAAGACCCTGTCAACCAAGTATGGACCTAGCCACCTTGTACGTAATTTACCTTTAAAATCCCTTTTGAATCTGGAGTCATAGAGTAACGCCCAGTCTCCCTCGCTGAAGACTTTCTTTTTAATAAATCGGTCATGCCAATTGGATCTCTGTTGCTGAAGCAATAAAGTCTGGTCCACTGCAGCTAACCACTTCTCGTCCAATTCATTTAATTGATTCAATCTTCTCCTCTGGGCTTCTGTTACATCCAGATTCATTTCAGTGGCTGTCTTGAGGGTTTTAATCTCGAACTCAATTGGAAAGATGGCACTCTTTCCATACACTAAATCGTATGGAGAAAAACCTGTAGTGCTCCGCCAAGTCGTGCGATATGCCCACAGTGCTTCCGAAAGCCTGTCAGCCCAATCCTTTCGATGACTCTTAACTGTTTTGGTCAGGATGGCTTCGATAACTTTATTGGTACTCTCCACTTGACCATTGGCTTGGGGGTGGTAAGGTGAAGCCACCCTATGCTGCACATGATACTTCCGGAGCAAGGATTCGAATTGGCGTGACATAAATTGCGGTCCCCCATCGGTAACCACTTCCTTTGGTACCCCAAAATGGGTAAAAATTTCACTGTACAGAAAATCCATCACCGCCTGGTCGTTAGCCTTAGCCAAAGCTACAACCTCCACCCATTTGGTCATATAATTAGTACAAACTAGAATGTAAAATTTCTGTCTGGAAGGAGGACTGATAGGGCCAACAAAATCCATTGCCCATATATCAAAAGGTTCAACTACTACTTGAGGTTGTCGAGGCATCTGATCTGTTTTATTAGGCTGGCCCATCCTTTGGCAGCTGTCATAGGATTGAACATACCTTTTAGCGTCCCTGAACAGATTCGACCAATAGTATCCCATCCGCAGTGCTTTATGCCCTATTCTTTTGTCTGCAAAGTGCCCCCTGCAAGGCTCATCATGACAGGCCTTCAGTATGGGAAAGATCTCATCTTCTCATACACATCTCCTAATCTCAAGATCTAGTCCTGTGTAGAAGAGATGCCCATTTAGCCAACAATATCTGGCACTCTGCTGAATGATTTTTCTTTTTTCTCGTTTAGACATATGTGGTGGAAGCTTTCCTGCAGCCAAATAATTAGCGATGTCTGCATACCAGGGAGAGTGAGTTGAAAGTGTGAATAGATGTTCATCTGGAAAAGAGTCCTCAACAGGCAAACTATCATCACTGTTAGTAAGACGGGATAAGAAATCAGCAACGACATTTTCTTTTCCAGGTTTATCTATAATGGTGATATCAAATTCCTGCAATAACAAAAGCCATCTGGTCACTCTAGCATTGGTAACAGGTTTGTTCATTAAATATTTAATGGTAGAGTGGTCAGTGTGCACAAACGTAGGATACCCAGTGATATAATGGCGAAATTTATTGATAGAGTAAACAATATCTAGGAATTCTTTTTCAGTAACAGTATAATTAAGTTCAACAGGGGCCAGTTTTTTGATAACATGGTAGATAGCATAAGGTACTTGACCATCCTGCTGTCCTAATACTGCCCCAATGGTAGTCTCAGAGGCATCTGAAGAAATATGGAAGGGCAGGGTCCAATTAGGTCCCCGTAAAATGGGAGTTGTGGACAGCTTCTCTTTAATCTCATCAAATGTTGTCTGGCATGTTGTATTCCACACAAACTATGCATCCTTCATTAACAGAGAGAACAAAGGAGAAGCCGGTTTGGAGAAATTTTCTATAAACCTTCGATAATATCCAGCATGTCCCAGAAAACTTCGCACCTCTTTCTGAGTTGAAGGGGTAGGTATATTCTTTATCACCTTGATTTTTGCAGGGTCTACCTGAATGCCATTGGCAGAGATAAAATGCCCTAATACCACCCCCTCACTCTTCATCATATGGCACTTTTCAGTGCTTAATGAGAGCTGAGTTTGTTCACAGCGAATTAAAACCTTCTTTAAATTTTCCAGTGCTTCCTCAAAATCCCTGCCATAGGGAGTAAAATTATCCATGAATATTTCCATACTATCATTAACTAATTCAGAGAATATGCCAATTACAGTTCTTTGAAACATTGCTGGTGCGTTACATAAACCAAAGGGGATCACTCTGTAGGAAAACGTTCCCCAGGGGCAAGTGAAGGTGGTTTTATCCTGATCCTCAGGAGCAATCTGAATTTGGTTGTACCCACTGAAGCCATCTAGGAAGGAGAAGAACTTCTTCCCTGCTAGGGTATCAAGTACTTGGTCAATGAAGGGTAAAGGGAAATGATCCTTTTGAGTGGCTTTGTTCAATTCCCTATAATCAACACAAACCCTCCATTTGCCATTTTTCTTGGGCACAATCACGAGTGGAGAAACCCACTCACTATCTGAAATAGGATATATAAATCCTGCTTCCAAAAGTTTCTGGATCTCTTCCTTCACTATATCCCTTAGGTTTGGGTTCATGCGTCGTTGGGGTTGAAAAACAGGCCAGGAGTCACTTTTGATATAAATACAATGGGTGCACAGATTAGAGGGAATACCCCTCATATCTGTATACTCCCAGGCAAACGCCCCCTTGTGTTCTTTCAAGAGGCTGACCAGGCGTTTCTGTTCCTCTAAGGAGAGACTAGGATTGACATTCAAAGTTCGTTCAGGCTCTACCTCGATAGGAATACTTTCTAAATTTTTCAAAACCGGGATTATGTTTGTGTCACCAACTAAGGCTTCTTCCGTAATATTTTCTTATTCTTCCTTGCCCAAGGTAGTGTTCAGAATATGATAGACCTCTCTATTCACTAAAGTGGGTTCACTAATGAAATTACTAATAGTATCATCTTCTGTTTTATTTTTAAAATTTAAGGCCCTCCCTATAGTTAATAGTGGCTGAACATCCTCCTCCTCCTCCTGCTCTATCCAAAGGGAAGTTTTAGCCTCTAGACTTAGCCGAGCTGGAGGATAAAGGGTGAGTTTTTTAGTATCTGTACCATCAGATATAGTCATGGACCCCGATCGACAGCTAATGCAAGCATCAGCTGTGGCCAACCAAGGCCTTCCCAGGATCAATGGGTGTCCTCCCAGCTACGATTTTGGTTGTAATACCAAAAATTCAGCTGGGTACTCCCATGAATCTACTGAGATGACAAGGTCGTCTAGGATCCCTTCCACTCTAATGGTGGATCTGTCCGCTAATTCCAAAATAGTAGGGGTTGGTCTAAGATTAGTGAGCCCAAGCTTATTTACAGTTTCTATTGTTATAACATTGATTGCTGCTCCTAGATCCACTAGCACGTTGGGGATCTATGTCTGTCCTATCTATACAGTGACAGTAGGATTGCCAGGGTCATCATACTTAGTCACAGGGGCTTTTCCTATTATCAAGGCAGATAAGTTCCCTATGACATGAACAGTGGGAGGATCCCTGGGTTTCCTTCCTGTTCTCTTAGTGCACAGGTCCCAAACTGTTCTAGCGTAAATAGGCACATCTTGAAGAGCTTGAAGAAGGGGGATTTTGACATAAAGGTTCCTTAACTCTCCGAGGAGGTTAAACTAAGGTTGCCCCCCCCATTCTTGGTAGCATTAGTCTTTCAGGATATGGTGGTTTCCTTATCAGCTAGGAAGGCTGTGTATTATCAAATTTATCGTTGGATGTTTCAGCCATCCCTTTGTCGTTGGATGTTTCAGCCGTCCCTTCTAAGGGTTGTTCAGCATCTTCAATCATAGGAACTGTGTCGGATGGATGCTGTGAATTTCTTTCTTCCTTATGCACAGAAGGTGAAGTATCTTCTGTAATCATGGGTTCTACTATTTTCCCAGATCGTAAATGAATATCGTTACAAGGTACAGGGGAAAGAGAGTAGGCTGGCATGGTGACAGTATCCAATTGATGGACTATCTTATTATTCAGGTTAGGATTGGGTTGGGCAGGCAGCTGAGGTCGTATTGGTATATTAGGAACAGAATTAATCTGCAGCTGCAACTGCTGAGGTGGATATTGGGGATATTGAGGAAATTGAGGATATTAAGGAGAATATGATGACTGTTGAGGTGGAGATGGTTGAGGAAACTGGTTCCTGGGATGGAAATTCCTCCATCCAGGAGACGGCGACGTAGGTTGGTATGGTGGCTGTATCCAAGGACTCCACGAGTTAAAGTTTTGCATTGCAGGTTGGGAGGAAATCCACTGAGCAAAATTTGAAGGGAATTGTGTATTCACATTTTACATGTTATTATTCCAATTACCCATATTATTCAAAAACGGAAATGAGTCTACAGGCATACCTTGATTTCGAGGCTGCCAAGGTTTCTTTTGTGCAATGAAATAGGACGATTCCACTTCTGGAGCTGATGCCTGCAGAATAGCCTTCACTTGGGGAAGTGAGGGACATTCTTTCACGTCGTGGTTCAGCTCACACAGCTGACATACTTCTGCTTTATCAAGTGGGCATTCTTTCAGCGGATGATTCTTCCTACATTGGGGTCAGAACACACCTAGTGTGAGATCCTCCACTGCCTGTTTTTGCTTTGCCTTCAGGACATCAATCTCCGAGGAGATGGAGCTCATCATTTCTGTTTTAAAATTTTCAAGGAGATTGCCTATCTCTGCACGGGTAGCTCCCCCATTGGACGAATTCTGAGTTCTGTCGAAGACATCATGTTCTAACTTGTCCCGCTTGTCCCGCTTATTATTCCTGGAAGAGCCCCTGGAGTATCTCTTACATAATTCCACAATCTTTCCAAAAGGTTCTTTAGAGATATCCCATTTTCCTAGCAAGTTTAACATGTCTAAACAATCGTCCCTGATCCCATGAAGTAGGATTATCTTGAGTACATCCAGCCCCATGTTCGTCTGCCCTGCTCTCTGCACATTGTAGAGCAGCCTTTCCACAAAATCCGCCAAACTTTCATCCTCCTTCTGCACCATTTTGAATAATTCTTCCCTTTTATCCTTGGTGTTGCAATACTCTTGATACTTCTCTAGGAACACCTGTTTCATTTTATCCCAATTAGCAATAGTTCCTCCCCCAAGGCTCATGAACCATCGTAAGGCGTTGTCCTTTAGGGTGGCAGGGAAAAGTTTTAGCTTCTGAGCATCGGTGACATAATCATAGTTGCGGCAAAGAATATCAAATTAAAAAAGGAATTCGTCTGGATCTTCTGCCGCCTTTCCATGGAAGCAAGGTAGCACCGATGGTGAGATATTCTTCATAGGGGATGCCCTTGCTGGCTGTTGAATTGGGAATTGCAGTGTAGCCATCGTTCCTTCAGGTAGGGAGTGATTGTCGTGATGATAGTTTTCTCCCATTGCCTCTTCCTCGTCAAAGTCGTGTCTGTTACTCATCTCCTCTTCTGTTTTCTCCTCCTCTGTTTTCTCCTTTTCGTTCGTTCCCACGTTCTTTTCCTCTTTCTTCTCTTCGTCCTTCTTCTGTTCCTCATTCTTTCCCTTGTTTTTCCACTGATCCTCGAACTTCTAGTGGTACTGATCCCACTCTTCTTTAGTTACAACCTTCCCGTTTATGTGGTAGGTCGGACCTCTACCAGCTGGTCCAGTTGTAACAACTGTGTCTTCTTCTGCAAGGATGTTCAAGGAAGTCACAGCTGCTCGTGTATTCTCCACCGTGGATCCCGACGCTAGAGCCCCAGGATTGGTAGGGTTCCTTCTGATAGGAGTTTCTTGCTGGCGATCCCTGGTAGATGAATCAGTTCTGTCAACAAGATCATCGATGAATGTCCTTCTTCCCAGTGGTGTTCCTCAAACACGACCCAAGCCACCTACACTGTTAGTATCTTGTGGGGTTTTGGGAGTTGGGAGGTGATCGCGTTTTACCCTCCTCGTATTCATGCAACCCAAATCATTTCAGCAAAAAGAATAGAGAGACTTACTAGAAACAATTACCAGATGCAACTAATGATAGTGTTTAATTTTTATCCTTCCCCGACAACGGCGCCAAAATGTCGAGCACCCTATATGCAGATAGATTATTATCAACACACATAGAGCATACGAGATTTATTGTCAACCCGAGAAAGTCTTTTATTTCAAAGGATAAATGCACAGTATATGCGTTAAACACCAAATCAATGTAATTGAACACTCTTATCCTCTAACAAATATGTTCATCCCAAGAATATGTGCAATCCTATTCATCTTCTAAATACTACAAATTCAATTACCTGTAATTCAGAAAAATGATCTAAGATGCAAACAGCAATTGCATATAAAAAGGAAATCCTATTCACAACTTAGAACAAGAAAACTGCCCATTCAATCTAATTACTCTTGAAAGCCATAAACATAAATCAAATATTAATCTAGAAATTCAATTGCAAAGGATTAAGTTCAGCTATTCGAAGGAATTGACTTGCAGGAATGAAAATCAACAATCATAACAGGAAAGATAAATTGCAAGGATTCGTAGGATAACAACTGAAGCTACAGGATGAACCAAGCTACATACAACTACCACTCAATTTGCATAAAGTTATCTATTCAATCGACTGTCACTCTGTACCAAATACCAATCTTTAAGAAAATGGGATCCCAATTATACTGTAAATCCACACTACTATTGCTGCATACAAAGGAAATATGATCAACAAAGCATTACACAACCATGAATTCAAAAATCCTACTTTAACTCAGCAATCTCTATGGAAGGTGGGACCAACCTTTACACAGAGACGCTGGACGAACAACGTACAGCTCCCTTAAATCAGAGGTAACTCCTTGTATTAAAAGAAAGAATGATTACAGGTTGCTTCCGCTGTCAATACAATGAATGAATTATCTATATGCCAACCCCTTGGGTCAAAACAGCTCCTCCTATTTATACATGCAAATCATAACCTTCGATCCTATTAAAGGGCAGCCATGAAGATCTCTGATCTTCAGGCGCCCTAAATATACTGGCTGTTACAAAACGTGGTATGATAATGACATGGAAACTACGGGAAGGCTGTTGACTTGCCCAGGAGTAGCGATCTCTTTAGATCACGATTATATTCGAGCAGCAATGTAGCGCGTTCTATTACAGCTGCACTGTCACATGTCGGTCTAGGATATTACATTAAAACCACGTGCCTTCATTGATGATCAGGGGCTGAGGGTCCTTTTAAGCAGTGAATATCCCTTTCTTTGATATTTGTTCATCCCTCATCCACCTGCAGTCCACTTATCTCAAACTGCCTTCATAAATCATAACATGTTAGTACATTTGAGAGATACACAGCTTTAATTATCACAATCATAAGCATTAATAAGATAAAGCAATGATCAGTCATACCTTGGTAGTTTGGGGATGAAAGTGAGGACAACAGGTCTGATTAGCATGCTAAATGATGTAAGACAGGGGAAGAAAAGGTGATTGAAGGTGGTTAAAAAGAGGCAATTCTTAGGCTCAACTGAAAGCAAAACTATAGTTTGGTAAAGTCACTTAGGAAGAAAAGCTAAGTGTTGGACTAGTTACAAGATGCCGAAGAGGTGTCACAATGAGGTGTCACACTCAGGAGTAAGATGCTCCACAGGTTCGGACACTCCATTAGATGAGCGCTCCGCAGGCTCAGAAGGGCGCTCCACAGCTCGAACACTTCATAGCTTGAACACTCTGCAGAACGAGCGCTCCACGGATGAAGTGCACCGCAGTCAGAGTGCAACCTGTAGACAAGTGCATCGCTTAGATAGGCACTCCACAGGAGGGGAGCGCCCCGCAAATAGAACATGTCGTGGGGAGGGCGTTCCGCAGAGAACATGTCATAGGAGAGGATGCTCTACAAAACACACTCCGCAGACGGATGCGCTCCGCAACTTGGGCGCTCTGCAGATGTACGCACGCTATAGCTCAAGTGCTCTGCAGTCGGACGCGCGCCACTGCGTGGGTGCTTCGTAGGGAGAGTGCTCCCCCAGATGCCACATAATCAGCGCACTCAGACAATGCATGCTCTGCAAAGAGGAGTCGCATGCTCAGAACGTGCCCCAGGAGCGGACGCTCTACAAAACACGCTCCGTAGATGGACGCACTCCGCAAATGCATGTGCACTGCAATTCAGGCACTCCACAGTCGAACGCATGTTGCATCCCAGGTGCTCCGCAGGGAGAGTGCAACCCCAGACGCCGCAGAAGCAGCGCTCTCCATAGAGAGGAGTTATGCGCTGATAAACACATGCTCCAGAAGCAAAGAGCCACGCGCTCATGAGGATGTGCACTCTAGTAGAACACATTGAGCTCGAGAAGACAAGCGCTCCAGAAGTTGAGCCACGCGCTTGGTAAATGAGCGCTCCAGTAGCAGAAGAGAAAAACGCTCAGGGAAAGGCACGCGCGCTTAGTGAAGTTGCGACAGTAGCATGCTCAGAAGTGCGCTAAGGCAGAAAATGATGAAGGGTGCCAAGTAAAGGCGCTCATGTGAACAAAACCACATGAGGCTAAGGTGCATTCCAGAGGTGACGAAGATGACTCGTGCTTTGGGTATAGTGTGCATTATGAAAGAAGGTGTGTTTGGAAAATGAACAGTTCGGAGAAATGGTTAAGTGGACCAAGTAAAGGTGTGCTTCAGTGAACGAAGGTGTGCCTAGGGAAAAGGTGTGCTCCGCAAGAAGAAAACACACACTGGCAACGTGCAGGAGAAGGTGTGGGTGAAAGACATGTGCTTCAACAGAGTTAACAGTGAACTTGGTTGATTTTTTGGTCAAGTGTGCCACTTTTGTGGAGTCATTGGGAACGCTTCACACTCGCAAGCAAGTGGCTTTGTTGTTTGCAAGAGTGATGTTGGAAAGCCCTAAGGAAAATTAGCAGTTGAAGTGTCAAAACCCCAAATTTACGCAAAAATTTAAAATTTTGAGATAACAACAAATGCTAAAACCTGCGGTTTCACTAACAACTAAAGGTTAGCAATAAAAGAAACAGTCAAGTAATTAGTTTTACTAAATCTCAATTATGTTAACTCAACAGTCCATTTTTGTAACAAGAATAAAGTTTACTTGCGTATTTTTTTATTTCAGTTTACTGATGAGTCTCTTCTTGTCAAGTAGGTGGAATCTAACTTTTGAATCCGGGGCTTACTTAGCATTACTGGTTCTTACAGGTTTACAGGTATGATCGAATGAGTACGTATTAAAAATTCTTAAAGTATCCAGCAATATTTTATTTGCAATTATAAAGCTTAGTAATTAAGCTGCTAAACTCTAAACAGCTTCCGTGAGGTAAAACCATTTGGCTTCCTTCAGTTTTTCTTGTAATAAAGTTCAGAAGTAAGTAGCGACAGTAATATATGTTTGTGACTCTAAGAATTAGAATCTCAGTTACAAAGTACTTCTACTTTATTCTATATAAATTTCAATGTTATAATGATTGTTTTGTTAGTATTTATACAATAATACATTATCTTATATGTGTAACAATTGTTCCACATTTCACTTCTGCGAGATAACTTACAGCCTGTTAAGCTTTTGACAGTGTAAGTTTGAATGTGCAAACTAAAAACCATAATTCCTTTTTACATGAGATCATTGTTTTCCTATATTTTAATTTCATGTCGAACCATGTGGTTATAATAATTTATGGAATCAATAGGATCATTCCTATTCAATTTCTTAATTTTTCTATGATACTTCTCTTGAATTAAATTATTGTCTACAAACTGTTTTTCTGAGATTGATGCTTTCGAAACAGGTCGAATTTCTAGTTATTTTGTTTAATTCTATAACTACTTTACTACCCAATTAACATGGTGAATCTTTAGTAATTACCAAGTTGAGTCACAACCAAAATTCATCAAAGTATCATCGCTTTGAGCTATGTAATAGAATTTCATAAAAGTGTTCTTACAATAAGCTTTGTCCACTTCTTAGTTTTGCTATCATTTGAGTTATTAGTTCTTATGTGACTTATAAACATGCATACTCTATTTTGTTAATAGACATTCAGTCTATAATTAATTCAAGGTCATAAACATGTTTAAATTAGAGTTTACGATTCTCTAAACTATTACATTATGCCACTTATAAAAGTTATAACTTGTATTGTCCTTTTATAAGAGATTAACTATGCACTTTTAAATAGGAGAACTACAGTTGTTAGCTTGAGCTCTCCCATAACCTATGGTCTCTATCCAAAACAAGGTCAATGTTTAGAGAAAGGATATGTTACCAACCAAATTGTAATTGTGATGTTATAATATAATAACATAAGGTTAAATGGTGGAATGAGTCTTATGCATGAAAGATTTTGGCATTAACCAAGGTTTTGCTAGGTCAACGTAATCACAACGTTGATGTTATAACCATGACCTGGTATCATATGATGAGCGGTGTGTTGATTAATAAGCAATAATTTGGTTATGACATAGTTTTACCCCTCGCTCCAAATGATTAAATAATTGGATGTTGTTATATGCAGGCACTATAGGGAACGATCCAATGTATGGTTTGATTTACGTGACCACGTGGTCTTCTCATGACCAAGCGTGGAAGATATAAGAGGCACCGTAACCCTAACCCTTATCATTTCTCCTCCGCATTTTGCGCTGGCCCTTGAGGCTTCTCTGCTTGGATTTCATGGCGGTCGTTGGTCCTCTTCTGCTTCAGTTGTATTGAGTCTTGGGTTAGTGTTGCATTTGTCTCTGGTGTGTGGTTTAAAAGCCATTCTCAGTGGCTATGGGTTCTCACTCTGCAAGCTTTGGCCCTTGGCTTGCGGTCTGCTCTAGCTTTCTTTTGCTGTCCTTGCGGCTCACTATTGCATGAGGTTTAGTCTTGTAGGCTGTTGAGTCGTTAATTTGCAAAGCCTGTAGGTGACAGTGCTTCTATGAGACTGTTCGTCGTTTCCATTGACAGGTAGAAGTTTGTTTTCGCTTTTATTAAATGATAGCAGGTGTAATGCTGTTACAAAGGCACAAAGATATCTTAGGCTATTTATTTACTGACAGTAGTCTTTTAAACTCCTTCCAGGTGCTCGTCACTAAGTGCTTTCACGGTGGAGGAAGTATGCAATCAATCTTCGAAAGCCGTGGCTCGTGGATTAGTTCGGGTAAGCCCCGTGGTCCATGTGTTGGGTTTTCACCCTACTTGTAACAGGGTGGTCATTTGGATTCACCCAGGGTTTGGGGAAGCCTTCCTCGACTCGCCATAAGTTATGTGGTTTAATTTCTTTATAGGTCATAAGTTGTTTTACCCAGTTTCGAACCCTCGCTAGTCGATGGGTAGACTCAGTTTTAACTGAGCAATGTAATTAGTTTTTATGTTTGGCTTTACGACTTATTTATAATTAATAGTTCTTGTAAAGAGAATTATGTCTTCAAACTTGTTTTGGTTTATCAAATGTTTTATATTATGCTCTGTGTAAATTCAGGGTTTTTACCCTTCTTGACTGTAAGTGAAGTTTTTGTACTCTATTTGAATTACTCTGTAAGAATTTATAATTAAGGTTCTTAAGACTGATACTTACAGTCATGGTTTAGTTATAATTCTTGCTTGTTTTTATTCAGAGTTATGAACTAGGGTTTATCCTGTGGAAACCCTCGTTTTGAAATAAATTATTCTACTTAAGTTTTAACAAATTTCAATACTTGTTTAGTTGACTGTTAATTAGTATTACAAGGCATTGTGGAAATTCTAGTTTATAATAATTACACAGTCTGTTGTTTTATCCTTAAAGGATTGTAAGTAATTTATAATAACCTGGTGACTTAATGGTTACATAATTAAATAAATTTGGTTTATTACTTCAATGTTTTGATATTTGTAATTGTAATAATTATAAGGGTTTTTAACCCTGTATTTCGCTTTCATAGGTACACCCTGTTTGTATAAAAAGAAACAGTTTCTTTTATAAGTATACATTTTGTATATGTTTTTCAGTATTGTATTTCATTTCTGTGTAATAAATTTAGTTGGCTATTTTAATGGTTAAAAAGAACTAAACTTATGGTTTATCCTAGGTTACTAATGTATATAAAAAATACAGGTAGATTTTGCTCAGAAATATGAGCTAGGGTTTTTACCCTATTTAACTTTCTAATAATGATTTATGTTCTGTTATTTTGTTAAGTTCGATTACTGTCACAAGAGTTTGAAATTATTGTAATGGCTTGAAGAATTCTAGGTTAGGGTTTTTAGAAATAATCTATGTTCTTCTTTTAAAAATTAGTCCAATTTGTAAAAGAATTTCTTTTGATTTATAAACAATATTATTTATGTTAATAATAATATTATTCGTGTTAATAATAATATTATCCGTGAATACTGTATCCTCTTAAGTTTATATTTGCATGTATATATTATTAATAAAGACTGAGAACAATCTATAGTAGTTTAGTTTATTTAATAAGATTATTTTTGTAAGCTTGGTGAAAGTAATAAGAATTTTCATACATGTCAATACTCCTTTACATATAATTTGTCTATAAGTGTATAAGGCCAGTTCCTTATTAAATACTTTAAGCATAGGTTACTACTATCTTTTAGTTATTTTAATTCTAAGAAAAAGAATATTGTAAGAGTTATTAAGTTCTTATTTATTATATTCCTTATCTCAAATTAGTTTATCTTCAGAATTTAATTAGGTTACCAATCCTTACTTAGAGTTCAAATAGTTGCAGGTAAAAATAGATATTATTATTAGGAAAATATATAAACTAATAGAACCATATTTACATCCTTACTTAACATAAATAATAAGCATTTAACTGACATTTCTATTTCTTCTATTTCAGTGTAGATGTATAGTTTATAAAAGAAGGTACTGTGTAAAAGAATGACTTACATACTTGAACATACTGCTATTAGTAAAATAGTATGATCCTGTTCTTTTTATAGTATTCTTAATACACACTCCGGTTCTAACAACAACCCTACTAAACAGATTAATATTCTTTTTGGAAGCAACTATCTACTGAAAGAAAAGATTTCAATACTCTAAAAAACATAAGTACTCTATTCATTTCAGATTCCTATCATACTTCATTCATTTTAAACACACTACCTGTGCTAGAGTACGGTCTGGTTTATTCCAGATGGGGAAAAACACAAGTAGGATTATTTTTCATCAGAGTACAAATTCAGCATTCAAACAAATAAGAGATTTCAAGCTTAACAATTCACTACATAACAGATAAATCATTCATTATTTGTTCATACTCAGATATAAACCTTAACACAACAATTGAAAGATTGTAGAACATGTTTTAAAGCTAAATGACAACAGCGTTGGGAGGCCATTCCTCCCTACCAACTACTGGAGAGTGCTCAAACAACGACTTCTTAGGACCCCCGAGCCTATTCCTGGTCTCCTTGGTTGGGACTAGGTGGAGCAAACAACAAAATACTAGTCCAATGACTCAGTACCAACTCTGCACTCTGCAGCAAGATCTTTCTACTGAAAAGCTGTACCAGATCACTTCCTGCAGTTTACCCTCAAACACCTTCCACCAATTCCCTTCCCAAAGAATTCCTTGAAGTATATTCACCTGAATGATTCTTCTCCTAGAATGAGCAGCCTCAGCTCTCTTCAATGGGATTTTTTATTAAGATTGCCTAGGTCTTTTTGGGTTAGTTGTCATTAATTGACCCACCTGCTCTGATCCCACTTTCTTGGGGGATCATGACCCCAAATGTAGGGAGGTTTCCACCTGCAACATTAGAATTGTTTGAGGATGTTGCCACTTGTCTATTTTCTCTCCACCTAGTCTCCTCCACCAGCTTGACCAGTAACACTCTTTTTAACAGCTCTCCCAAGCTGTTGTCTCCACTTTTATTTATTTAAAATTAAAATATTCAGAATTACATTCAATATCCTTGACTCTACTAAGTCATCATTTACAACTTCATATTAAATTTAACATAATGTCTTGGAATAAAATCAAAATAAGATAATATTATTTTGCAAAATTGGGGCATGTGACATGGAGAAAACGTGCGTTTAGAGGAGAACGCACGCTCCAGAAAGAAGGCACTTAGGTAGTGCTCATAAACGAGCATTTCCGCAAAATAAGTGCACTCAGGAGGAGTGACCACGAGATGGTGGGTGTCCTTGAAAGTGCGTCTGTGGTAGTTTTCTCATAGCACCACAAGATGGAGGTGCATCAGCCAGGTTGGCTTGGTGCGGCTAGATAGAAAGCATTTGACAAAACGCTTCAGCAAGTGAACAATGGTGTGTGCTTGAGGAAAAGTGCGATCACAGAGAAGTGTGCTTGGAAAGGTTTTTGTTCAAGTGCGGCAATTTGAGGTGTGCTGTTCAAAGTGCACTTTGGCAAAGGAAATCACTCATCCGAAGGTTCGTTCGCTGAAGTGTCGACAAACAAAAGAAGCGCCAAGCAAAAGGGTGCTCAACTATGGTTTTGTAGAACAACTCATTGATGAAGTGTTGGCTCGCTTAGAGTGTGCTAAGTATGCCAAGGAGAAAGGAAGATTACTAGGAAGTGGGCAGCCAAGTGAGCTCGAAAAGGTCAAGTGTGGTGCAAGTTGTGGCATTGCACAGATTTTGCAGCAGCAAGGTTGAAAACAAAGATGGCTAAAACGAGTTTATCATATGCGTTGACAGAAATGTCCAAGTGTTTAGGAGACATAAGTGATTTGTTGCAGATGATGTTCCAGGCACTGGATGAAGACGGATTGAAGTGTGTTGCGGTGGAAAACGCAAACTTAACCCATGGTTTGGCAAGCCGAGTAGTTGTGCTGGAACCTTGCGATGAGACTGGAATTTTTCCAAACCTGATCGCAGTGAAGGTTTGGAGAGGATACTTGGTACAAACATTTTAGAAGTTGGATAAGACAGAGAGTTTGGTGAGTTGGGTTGGGAAGACAACCTGGGTCAAGGATTTTGGAGAAGGCACTCTTTAGCAACGAACTTAGTAGCTTGAATACCAAGATAACCAAGGTTTTCTTAGTCTTGGAAACGGGCAGAACGATGAAGGCAATGCTCAATGGTGGTTTTTGTTGATGTGAAGTCTAGTCAATATGGTAGAAGCAGCGATGGATTGCAGCAGATACACGTCAAAGGGAGCTGCGGGCCTACATGACAAGGTGACTTCGACAGAACGATGGAAATCAACAATGGTTGAAGTCATAGAGTTGATGGTGTCTCTATGCAAGACTGCGATGAGTCCTCAAGGAAACGAGGTGCAGCAGAGAATAGAAGTTGGAACAACAAGCTTGCATATCCAAGAAAAGGATGACGATAAGACTTTGCCACTCTTTGATGAGGAGTTGCGTGGACAGGTTTCATGGGAAGCCTTAGCAGCATTTTAGAAGGCAATGAGGCTTTCTCTTGATGAGTTGAAGTGTGATGGATGGCAACATCACTTTGGTTTTGACCTAGGTGAATGAGGAGATGCGCATGTTGGCTCGCTACCCCTAATGAAGGTAGTGAGGCCAAAGGTGGCCTTAGACAATTAACAGTCAAACAGTGTGGATGGATTCAGCCAGGGGTATAGTAAATGGACAGTTCAACCGTGGATTTTACCATGGATCGGTAGGCTGTGGGGTACACTGAAACGTAGATGAAAACACAATTCAAAGATGATGAATTTCATTCCTTCGATTTGGACAGAAAGTTGGATTAGCGCCCCAACTTGTCTAACTTTAGGGGCTAGCAGCGGATGGAGGTATTGATGAACTAGATAAGTACTGATTCACACTATGTGGAAGGCACAATAGCTGAAGTATGAGAGACTTTTTACACTCTCAGTTGCGGTAGACAGTTGCAGATCGATTCGGTCAGAGGTAGCGGTTGCAACAAGTTCCTAGTTACTTGGGAATGTTTCTGAGACGGCAACAATTTTGAGTGGGGGAGGTTGTCACAACCACCATTTTGGAGACACCTTATTCATGCCTAAAGGATACCTTGGGTGCCCAAGTGCGAAATTTGGACCCGATCAAGAGGCTTGGCAAGGTGAAACTTGGCTAAGTGACAGGATGGCATCAACCGTGTGGATCAATTAGGGGTGCGCACCCACAAACGAAGCCCGTGTTTGGTAGTGCAACACCTTTGACACATTCGGCAGTTGGCAACACACTTGGACCCAGGTACACATGGGAAGAAGACACCTTGAGGGAACACCGGTGATGAGGCATTCCTAGTGGCACTTGTAGAGGTGCTCAGTCAAACGGATCGACAAACCCAGAATCCATAGAAGGTGGGAATAACACCACGTTGCGGTGGACTTCAAGGCATGATGAGTAGGACGTTGGCTTAGAAGCGCCCAACGCCCAACCAAAGAAGCCACCAAGCAAGTGCGTCAATGAGGGGAAGTCAACCAAGAGAAAGAGTGTTGTGTGTGGACCTAGAGCAAGCAATTCCCTAAGTAAGGGGGCATGCCCACCTTTTGAGGAGACTCCTACTCTAAGGCACCTATATATTGGCAAAGGCACTTGTCAATTAAATCATATTTTCATCATTAGTTGGAAGATCCATGTTTGGCTTAGAAAACAAGGAGAAGAATCGCAATAGTGAAAGAAGTCGCATCATGAAATGAGGAGGAGAAGTTCACTAGCTCTACGTTCTTCGGTCTTTCCTATTTTTCTGTGTTTCTCACTATTGTACGTGTTGAGTTGCAGTAGATTCCAGCACTGTGTTTTTCTATATCTTCTATGTACATTGGTCTGTTTTATCCTAAGAAGGTGCATACTGGGAGTATTAGCTGCGGTGACAGTGCTCCATCATTTTAATACAAGTTTTCAAGGCTCTGTAATGAGGAAACCCCACCTTTACATCTGTTGTGCACTTTCTTCTGTTGTTTGCTTAAGTAATTATTTGACAGATTAACTTGAATAATTTCTAAGCATGAAATATTCTAAGTGTAAAACAAATGGCTTCCACATAATCGGTTAAGGCGTAGTCTATTGGAATGCGCTCAAGCTGGCCACGCCCCTGAGTTGCACCAAGAAGTGCTGCATGTTGCAATAGACCCTAGAGAAAGGTGTCATGTGTTGTGGTCATGACAGGTGGTATCAAAGCTGTGCTTATGGCTAAGTGCAGCATCGAAGTAGATGACATTGACAGGTGGTTTCAGCGAAGGGCTTCTATAGCCAAAGTGAAGCTACAGTTCGATAATGTCACTTAGACAGAAAAGCTAAGTGTTGGACCAGTTATAGGTTGCCGAAGAGGTGTCATGAGGAGGTGTCATGCTCATTAGTAAGAAGCTCTATTGTACAAGCGCTCCGCAGTCAGAATGTGTCCTGCAGACGAGCGCATTTCCCAGATAGGCGCTCTGCAGGAGGAGAGTGCCCCACCGACAAAATGCACCGTGGGGAGGGAGTTTCGCAGAGAACGCGTCACAGGAGAGGAAGCTCTAAAAAACACACTCCACAACTCATTTGCTCCACAAACAGACACACGTTGCAGCTCGAGTGCTCCGCAGACAGACCTGCGCTGCTGCTCGAGCGCTTTGCAGTCGGACGCGCACCATTTCCTGGGTGCTCCGCAGCCATGGGCGCTCCATAGGGAAAGCTCTCCCCCAAACACCACAGAAGCAGAGCTCTCAGACAACGCCCACTCTGCAGAGATGAGTCACACACTCAGAAACACGCGCTCTGGCAGCAAAGAGTCATGCGCTCAGGAGGAGGCATGCTCTAGTAGAATGTAGTGCGCTCAAGAAGACAAGCGCTCCGTCAGTTGAGTCGCACGCTTGGTAAACGAGCAATCTAGTAGTATAAGAGACGCACGCTCAAGGAGAGGCGCGCGCTAAGGCAGAGGTGCGCGCTCTCAGTGAAGCCACAAAAGTAGCACGCTCAGAAGTGTGCTAAGGCAGAAAATGATGAAGGGTGCCAAGTGAAGGCGCTCAAGTGAACGAAACTGCATGAGGCTAAGATACGTTCAGCAAGTGATGAAGAGGGCGTGTGCTTTGGGTGCAGCGTGCGTTTCGAAAGAAGGTGCGTTTGGCAAACGCACATTTCAATGAAACAGTTAAGTGCGCCAAGTAAAGGTGCGCTTCGATGAACGAAGGTCTGTGCAGGGAAAGGGTGCGCTCCGCAAGAAGAAAACGCACGGTGGTTGTTGGGTAAAACATTAAACAATTTATAAGAGAATTCCAATGATTTAATTGTCAACCCGGAGAGAGCGTAAACTTGTGAGGCACAAAAAAAATATATGCAAGGGCAGAGCTTCGTTGAACTTAAAATTCCAGATAACTGTAATCAGAAATACATGTAATTGAAATTACATCTAGTTTATGAAAACAAGAAATAATTAAAATTGAATCTAAGTTATAAAAACAGGAAATTAGATGGAAATAAATCTAATTGCAAAAAACATAAAATTGCATAAATTTACTTGATAAAGAAAAACTGAAATTGCAGGAAATAAACAAGTATAAAGAAATTAACATTAACTTGTGAGCTCACATAAAATCAATATTGAAAATGCATAAAAAGAAATAACTGGAATTCTACACTAAGAACTCATAAAAAAGAAATTAACTGAAATTCTATACTAAGAATTCATAAACAAGACATCAAAATATGAAGGAATCAAACTATCTATTCCAAAATATAAAATCTATTACAACAGTATCAAATCCATGACTATCTAAAAAGACGAACCATTTCTCTACTACCAAACCACTAGAGATGCCTCTAACCAAAATGAGGAGAGAGCCCTCCTATTTATACATAAATCCAAGGTAACTGATCATAATTATAGATCCACTATTCTTTCAACCTATCCCTTAAAATTCTCAACAAATAGACAACTCATCCCTTTAAATCCTCAACCAAATATTGGATGAGATATTCTCTCCACACTTCCATGATCTTCTCCTTGAAGTTAGCCACATCTAGAAGATGAAATTCGAATCTGAGGCTAGGTGGCCACTTTTGAGCTTGATAAGGTCTTCAAATACACTTGTAAACATCACCAAACTCACCCAACTTTAAAGTATAATGAAAATATGTTATTTTTCTCAATAATTAACCATAAATTCACTCAATAATACTCAAAAATAAATTATTTGGAAAATGGTAATATAAACCCATATTTATTATGAAAGTGGTGAATGGTAATGGTTTTATGGAAGGATATGATGGAATAAGGTGATAAATAGTATGTGAAATGATGAATAAAATGTAGTCTTTTTGCGGCTCAACATACTCCCCAACTTGGCTGTTTGCATGTCCTCGTGCAACTGTGCATTGATTCCTTTAAAAAAATTTGGGTTGTAGCTGAGGCTTTACATGATGATATGTAACAGTAGATCATTTCATGATTTTGAAATGCATGAGTGGCAGCAATTTTTCTTTTTCTCTTTTATTTTTTATATATTTTTGTGGTTGGTTTTTGTGTGACAACCACAACAAATGTTGGTTCTTGTGTTAACAACATTTGCTTGTTTTATTTGTATTTTTGTTGCAATACATAAGATTTATGCATTAGAAATGATGAACCATCAATGTATACTAGAATTCATTTTCTTCATATTATGAATCGTGACAATATATATATATATATATATATATATATATATATATAGCATAGTTTGGGAAAGACATGTTGACTAAGGGTAAATGGGATGATGAATATGTAAAAATGGTAATGAATAACCCCTCGCCCCCCCCAAACTTAAGATGTATTAGGTTTATGAAAAGAAGAAAGGGAATGCAGTGAGGGGATTTTTTAAATTCATTCATTTTCTAGCATTTAAGGAATTACATGGTTAAAGATTAGAAAACAACATACCTCTCCTTACCCAAAAAGTTGATGAACCATGTAATATGAATGTGTCTTCTGATGCAGCTAGATGTGAAGGATCTAAACTACTGCTTGGTTGGATGAAGTAGAAGATGAGAGCTGAAAGTAGAACTGTGGTACTCTCATATGGCTGAAGTATGCTACTGTAAAACTACTGATGACGATCATGCAAAATATATAGTCTTCACCTACTACAAAACCTGATGGTATAATTATTACCCTGCGAATAAATGTGTCGATGTCGAACATGGAAAGAAGTCATTAAATTACTGACCATTAATGAATGTCGTTAACCAATGCAAGGCAATATCACCATTGATGTTAATGAGTGCCAAGGTACCTAAGTACATCGTGCAAAGTGCGAATAAATGAGCTGATGTCGAGCCACTTGCAAGATCTAATGATCAATGGACATTGATGTATTCCCAAGTTTGTCAATGAGACAACTTACCATTAAGGCATGCAAGCCTCAAGGTACTAAAAATGAACTCTAGTCTCTATCCCAGATAAGGTGCTAAGGTCGATGGGGAAAGACTTGTTGAAAGGTGGGCCTTAAGGAATCCCACATCAGTCAATATGAGTTATACATAATGAGTGGTAGGACTATAGATGAAAATATATGAGGGTCAAATAGTTTTTATGGCAGGGATAACAAAGCAGTGTATTCATGGAAAGGAAACTGAATGGTTTTATTCAGAAGGAAAACGATGAACTGAAAATAAGGAAAAATGTGTGCAACTCAGAAAGGTAGACATGCGGGAAGTTAGGATGTATAAGGAAGTGAAGACGCAAACTCTGACATGGATGACGAACAAGCTTGGAAGGAAAAATGGTAAGTAGTCATGTCATGGCGTACATGGTGGAAATTCAGCTTCTTCAAGCTTTCAATGGAACATTTTTTTCTGAAAATTTTCTGCATGCCATTTGTTCATCCTTTAATCTACAAAAGGTTAGCATTTTCCTGCAACAAGCTTGTGAGAGCATTAAAAATACTGAAAATTATGCGCTTAACAAACCAAGTCAAAGAAAAATAAATGAAATGCTTTTATACCTGAAAGTGGGGACCCTTTTTGTCGAAACTTGTTTCTGAGCAATTTGCGAAAACAAGTTAGCGCAATAATCATAAAAATTTTAAAAGATTCTAAATTTATTCATAATTTTGATTTTATGATTTTATCTGTTACATAACACTTTTTATTTTTGTGTTTTTTTTCAAAACTTTAATTATTTTGCAATTAGAACAAAAATAAATTGGAACATTAATGTGTCTTTATGTAATATTTGAGCAATAGAGAGAGGGGGGGTCGACCCTTTTAGTGGTTGACCCCTCTAAAAGAAGACTATCTTAATAATCTGGAGTGTGCAAACAAGCGACATGTATGACCATGTTGTTACCCCCCCCCCAACTGAAAATGTGTCAGGTCCCACTATGCAAAGATAAAAATAAGATGAAGGCTTAGCTGCGACAGCAACTGCCTTCGGTTTCAAAACAAACTTCGATTTATAATTTTTGTATCGGACTTCAAGATTGTCAAATTTTTCTGAAAGACATCATGAGAAAATGGTAAAGGCTCAAGGACGAGGAGATGGACAAGCGAACATTCAATCATCCCTACCATGTTTCATTTATTCTTGTGCGACCTGGAAAGATAAATGTGGATGCAACTAAGAGTCGAGACTCATCATCTAAATCTACACCGAGTTTCTCAAAAGCGCTATATTGTTACTTTAATATATCAAGGCAGATACTTAGATTATTATCTTGAAAACAACCTTAAGTGGATTGAATGGATAATCTGGAGAAAAATAAATTGTCACCCTCTTTCCAAATAAAGCATCAATTTTTTAATCTAATACTTATAGATTTGACAAGTCCCCTTAAATATATCTTATTAACTTTCATCATATTATTGTCTTAAATAAAATATTGATCGTCAAGCTTCTACAAATCAATTGAAATATAACTTTATGGATTTATTACTATACAATAATCCAAATATATTTATCAAGCGATTTTTTCTAATAAAATTTATAATAATAAACTTTTACGTATTTATCCTTGCACAAATTAACTGTGCTTTATATTGTCCCATAATTCATGCATTGAAAATGTAGCTAAAATATTTAATGGGGAGAAGATATCTACTCAAAATTAATAACTTGGGATTAAAATATATCTTTGAACAACCTTAGATAATCTAGATGGTTGGATTTCTTGAGTGAATACAACTTTAAATCCATGCATATTAAAGACAAAGAAAATAAAGTTGATGTATCCTTAAGCCAAAAATACATGTGGTATATGAATTAATAACGAATCAATTTAATTCTTATTTATATGATAGAATGAATAACACATAAAATGATGAATTTTATACGGAAAGCAACAAGGAAATTCAAGAAAACAATTTTAGACATCAACATGAAAGTTATTGGATCGATGAAACAAGTTTAGTGTGGTACCAACATAGATTCTATGTACTTGAAACTACAAAGTTCAAAACTGAAATTTTTAGAAGAATTTCATAAACCACCTTGATTTTATATATCAATACTTCTTATTATTTTTAGAAATGTTCATAAATTTTCTACAATATGTATTTGAATGAAATACTATTCAATCTTTAAAAAAATTGTTAATTTAGGATCTAGGAAGATTGCATAATTGTAGTTTATTCCTTAGTTTTCCAAGAAGCAAGGAAAATTACATTATTGCTATATATTAATAAAAGCTCTTTTTACAAAGGAAGGTAGGAAATATTTATTATTTATTTGTGGACCATTGATGTTATAGAAATAAAATGGTTATCGGTCTGAATTTTTATTAGATACATTTATTTTTAATACATTTTAACTTTTTGTAAAGGTAAACTTATCTGTTTTGCAATATATTTTTTATTTTGACTAAGCTAACACTTTTCCATTACTCACAAATGGATTTGATAGTTGGTCAGTATTGTAACAAATCAATCATAATTTGATACACAGCCTCCCAAACTACTTGAAAAACAACTACTTGATACATATAACCGTTCAAAAAAGTAAATCGGGCGAGTCGTTCAAGTGTACCGATGGCTTAAGTTCAGTGAATTGACTCCATATTATTTGATTTATGCATGGATTGATATCTGATAAACCGTCTATATTGGATTTACATTATACATATTTGAAAGTTTAAGGTAATCGAAGTCTATTATGATAAATTCACTTCAATCCATAAACTAGTAATTCTATCAATTCTTAACTTGAGAAGAATCCAATATTATTGATAGTTCATTTGAGAGGTTTAATGTTGAGGTTTGTCGAAATCCGTTCTCGTTTCCTTTTCCCCCATAATCAAAAAAAGGTTTGGTCTCGTCTCGCATGAGCCACACAGAGGGAACACATAGGTCTTGCAAAGGCTGAATATAACTCACTAAGACTACGCACATTCCCATCTGTTCAATGGCATAGTTCGGTACTCATAAAAATCCAATTATGTGTTTCGATGAGTGTCCTGAATAAAAAGCAAAAATAACCCCTTGTCCTTGTCGGGGGTGCAGGAAAGTATCTCATCCCCTTTTAGAGCGGTTCTCTAGGATTACAGGGTTCATTGCCAATAGCAGCCAATCGCCAGGAAAGGAGGTAATTTAACAAAATTGTATGAAGGTACTTGTTGTGTCGAGTAACCCAATGAGCTAAAATAAAAGCCAATTCCGCCAATGTGCCGATGGTGCCAAGAGGATCAAAGAGTTTTTGAGTTTTGGTATTATAAATCTCGGCTTGGGTGGGGACCAAAGCAACAAATGAGGAGTCCCAAGAAAACCAGCTCGAAGGTGAAGGAAAAGAGGCAACTATACAGTGCTAATATTACGAATGGGATTGATACAGAGAATACATGTATATACTAGCTTATATTAGGTCTATACACTGCTGTAATATACAATACTAATGAAGTATGAGTGCCATTGATCTCACATTATCACATTTCCACATCCACGCATTCACGCTTACCCCAAAACGACCGCATACACAACCCACATTAAGTTCAATGCGCATTCTTTAAATATGAGCTTAGTTCTAGTCTTTTTGAAGTTTACTCTATTGATCCAAAAAGAATGAATACAACTACAAAACAACATTAAGCATGTGTGAAACTATACGTATGCCTTATGTTCACGCTTTTTAATCGATTGGACTCATTCAAGAGATTTCCGCAAAAGAAAATTTTCCACGGTGTCTCATCATAATTTTCTAGCCACACAAATCCCAAAGAATCATTGCTACAGAAATTCCCAACAAAGTGCAGAGAATACCACGATTTCAGAAGATATAAATCAAGAAGATTCCACTGAATTATGAGGTGTCCTCCATATCATGGAAAACGCATCGACTACCATAAGATCACCATGCTTCAAGACCAAATCACCAGGTCGTAATAAAAATTGCCACAGATTCTTGCATAAGAATTCGATAGTTGAGAAGAGGTTAATCGATTGGCCTGGTGATGACTCACTAGAACAGGTGACAAAGAAACTGGGTGAATTTATATTTCCGAGATTCTCTGCAATTTGCTTTGCAGTTAAATTGGAAATCTAACAATATGTTGACAATGTAGCAGACCTTGGTAACCACGATAGTATCACGTAGTTTTCTAACAATGGTTTGGAAAGCTTTATTTAATGCAACGGATCTATAGCTCAATGCAGCATTAATTTATGATATCTGGCCTAACAAATTGATAGGGATCACTTAATAACGAATCAATTAATCTCAGATATTCCCAACTATCTCAATTAACGCGTAGTCCTATTTTTTCTGATTATCATACAGTCAATATACGTGGAGCTTCTAGTCGCCGTTTGGAACAAACTCAACAATATATTCATAGGAAATTTTGGTCTTACTGCCAACTATATGATTTTTCTGTAACAGCCTCTCCATATTGAGCTCGTTGTGGATAAAAATTTCTACGGACTGAACCTAGTTCTCACTTGATTTGGTAGAATGGGTACAACAACCCACGGAATCCAAATAGTGTTGGTTTGGTTTGCAAGTGGACTTAGCTAATCGTGTTGGAAAATGTAATTACTCGCAGATCTGCACTTGATCTCCAGCCGACTCTGTCAGAGTCTGTACAAGCCACAATCTTGTCTGTCAGTCTAACAAGAAAGAAAAGTCCACATGTAGGCATCGTAATTCAATCGAATTTATTTCAGAAGCCAAGTTGTTAGGTAGATAGTTATTGCAGTGTTTAATGGAAAGTAAGTTGGCAAGTAAGTCGGCCTATGCTGAAGCAATTTTCAGATTGCCTATAAATAGGAGAAGTAATTTGTAAATCAGTTTACACAGGAACACAGACACAAAAGAGACATTAGACAGCAGAGGAACTCCGGGTGAGAAAGAGAAGTCAAAGCTCAAGCTTCTGTGCATGTGATTTAATCGAAGAGCTGAAGCTCTGTAGACGGACGAGTCTGGACTGACAAGTCTCGATCGACCATTTTCTAACAGACAAGTTTGTATTACTTTGTATTTCCGCATAGTTAATATATGAAATAGTTTGTGGTTGAATGCATGATTATTTGGCCGCATATATTTCCAGATTTACTTCTGTAGATGTCTTTTACTGTTACTGATAAGTAAAAGAACAAGAACCCACAAAAATCTCACCGGGTGAAAGTTCCAAGTTTTACGGCACATTGGTCGACTCAAGTCTCCCTACATATTTGGGCATATGTTTTGTATAAGTTATTTGGATTTGTAAAAGTGGGTATTTTACTTCATCTTACTCGCAGGTGAAAAGTATTTGTAATATTCTTAAGTCTTTAGACTAAGAATCATATTCTGCAAAGTTCTATCACAGCTATCAACTTGGTCGCATGCACAAACTTGATCGAAGGTATTAACCTGATCGCATCGCAGGTATTAACCTGGTCGCAGCACCAACTTGATCGCAGGTATCAACTTGGTCGCAGCACCAACTTGATCGCAGCTATCAACTTGGTAGCATGCACAAAGTTGATTGCAGGAATCAACTTGATCGCAAATAAGTTGATGCACATATCAATTTGATCGCACATATCAACTTGGTCGCAGAAAAGAAAAAAAAAGGTGGTCGCAGTAAAAACAGGTCAGAGTTAAAAAGTGAAATAAATTATTTTCTTTTAAAATATTGAGTGAGCCCTAAACCCAAGTTTAGTCGGCTCGGTTTTGGCTATCTGGTATCTAAGCGAGGTTATATCAGAGCAAGGTATATAACAGCCCAAGATTTTAGGAAAGAAATCTTGTCTTAAAAGGTGGAAATTAATTTTCTACGAAAAGTTAATTAAAAATTAAAAATGGCTTCCACTTCTGGTTCATTGCAACCTCCAAGTTTTACAGGAAATAATTATGAATATTGGTCTTTAACAATGAAGGCTTTATTCAAAGGACAAGATGTCTGGGAGATAGTCCAGCATGGTTATGCAGAACCAGCAGACATGATAGCATATAACAATCTCACACAAGCTCAGAAAGATGTCTTGAGAGAACAGAGGAAGAGAGATGGAAAAGCTCTGTTTTTCATACATCAAGCTATGCATGAGAGCATACTCCCAAGAATAGCAGCAAAGACTAATTCCAAGGAAGCATGGGATACATTGGAGACTGCCTATCAAGGTTTTGATAAGGTAAAGACATCCAAGCTGCAAATTCTGAGAAAAGATTTTGAATCTCTGTACATGAAAGATTCAGAGAATGTAGACACATTCTACACCAGAGTTGTTGGGTTGATAAACCAACTGAAATCTCATGGAGAACCTGTATCAGACCAAAGGGTTGTTGAAAAAATTCTCAGAAGTCTTCCTCCAAGATTTGAAAACTTGGTTGTGACCTTAGAGGAACACACAGACATGTCAACATTTAGCATTGATGAGCTGCAAGCTTCACTCATCAATCATGAACACAGAATCAGCAGATCACAGACATCATTGGAAGGTTCATTTGCAGCACAGTCATCCATAAGCCGTGATAGAGGCAGGGGGAGAAACAACTTCAGAGGCAGAGGAAGAAGTTCTTCAAGAGGAGGACGAGGCAGAAGTCCTGCAAATGTCAGTGGCAGAAGAGATAACCAAAACCCAAGTCAGCCAAGTGGCCAGAGGTTTGATAAATCAAAAATTCAATGTCATTACTGTAAGAAGTTTGGTCATTATGCATATGAATGCAGGAAGAAGCAATATGACCAAGGAAGACAAAGCCCAAGTCAGTCAACCAGCACCAACACTTCGACAGGTGCAATGTTAATGGCATCGACATCTCCACTTGAATGCAATGCTATTCAAGAAATTCCACATGACATATGGTACTTAGATTCAGGATGCAGCAACCACATGACTGGTAATTTAAATCTGTTTTCCAGTCTAGACACTTCAATTAAAACTGATGTTACACTTGGAAACAATGTCCAAGTTACTGTCTTAGGAAAAGGAACTGTTGATATTATAACCAAACAGGGGGAGAGTAAGTATATCCATGATATCTATCATGTCGAAGGTCTGAAACATAATCTGTTAAGCATTGGACAGTTGTTACAAAAAGGCTACAGAGTCTACATGGAAGATGAACACTGTGTGATCAAAGACAAGCGTCCAAGGGACCAGCTAATAGAAAAAGTGCCAATGACAAGCAACCGCTTGTTTCCATTGAGGATAGTTCCCAACATAAAAGGGAAGACAAAGACAGGAGCTGCATTCAAGGTAGAAAGTGAAGAAACAGTCGAGATCCTCGACAAGAGAGAAAATTGCAGTGCTAATTTGCAAGCTGCATTTCAGACAGAAGTTCAGGATGAATCCTGGTTGTGGCATTTCAGATTTGGACATCTGAATTTTGGTGGGCTGAAGCTACTGCACACAAAGAATATGGTGAAGGGATTACCATTGATCAACAGACCAGAGAGAGTTTGTGAAGGCTGCATTTTTGGCAAGCAGCACAAAGAGACATTTCCAGTTGGAAAGTCCTATAGAGCACGCACACCACTTGAAATTGTGCACCCTGACATTTGTGGTCCAATGCAGACATCATCCATTGGTGACTGCAAGTATTTTCTAACCTTTATTGATGACTACTCAAGAAAGACATGGGTATATTTCTTGAAACACAAATCTGATGCATTTGGTTATTTTCAGCAGTTCAAGGCACTCGTGGAGAACTAGAGTGGTCATCGCATCAAGATCTTAAGGACCGACAGAGGAGGTGAATATGTTTCAAATGAATGTCTAAATTTTTGCAAGACCCATGGCATATAGAAACAATTCACTGCACGGTATACACCTCAGCAGAACGGTATTGCCGAAAGAAAGAACAGAACCATCATGGAGATGGCACGTAGCATGTTGACAGCCAAGCATTTGCCAAATGAGTATTGGGGTGAAGCAGTCGCAACTGCCGTATACATTATGAACCAATGTCCAACAAAGAGTGTGAAGAACAAAGTTCCCCAAGAAGCATGGACAGGTATGAATCATAGTGTCTCACATTTAAAAGTTTTTGGTTGTGTTGCATATGCTCATATTCCAGATGAGCTGAGAAGGAAGCTAGACAAGAAGGGACAAAAATGTATTTTTGTAGGCTATTCAGAAGACACAAAAGCATACAAGTTGTATGACCCCATCACAAGGAAAGTGATAATCAGTCGGGATGTTCAATTTGTTGAGAATGAATCATGGGATGGAACCGTCGACACAAATGTCAAGATTGTGTCGAACATCGAAAATGATGATATGGAAGAGGAAGTGGTTCAAATACCACATGTAAGTCAACCAGTCGGAGCACCGTCGACTCCCATGACACCAAGACATGGTTCAGCACAAGGACCATCGACACAAGTAGCAGCTCAAGCTACACCTACAAGTACACCAAGAGGACAGCAGATTCCATCAAGCATTTCGTCTAGGTCAACATCGACAGAACCAATGAAGACAAGAAGTCTGCGAGAGATATATGAAGCTGGTACACCTAATTCATTCTCTCTGTTTGCATTATTTTCCCTATATATGATCCACTAACATTTGAAGAAGCTGTTGAAGAAGAAGTATGGGCACAAGCCATGGATGAAGAAATAGAATGCATTGAGAAAAACCAGACATGGGAACTGGTCGATGTACCAAAAGACAAGGATGTAATCAGTGTCAAATGGATCTATAAGACAAAGCAAGATGCTGATGGGAATGTGAA
>LPNX010801549.1:564450-581809 GCA_001517045.1 Pseudotsuga menziesii | reverse complement strand
CATCTGGATACACATTTCATTTTGGTACAGGTGTTGTTTCATGGGCTTCAAAGAAACAGCCCATAGTAACTCTATCTTTAGCTGAAGCAGAGTATGTTGCAGCAACTAGTGCTGCATGTCAAGCTGTCTGGATGAGGAGAGTCTTAAAAGACTTGTCACAGAACCATCAAGAACCGACAACAATCTTCTGTGACAACAATTCAGCCATAGCATTATCAAAGAATCATGTGTTTCACAAGAGAACCAAGCACATCGATACAAGGTTTCATTTTATAAGAGAGTTGATAAACGACAAGGAAATTTGTTTGGAATTTTGCAGGTCTGAAGACCAACTTGCCGACATCTTCACAAAGCCATTGGCAAAGGACACATTCCAGTATCTGCGTAGTTATCTTGGAATGACAAGTTCTCCACAGTGAACTCTGTCATAAACAGAGCATGTTTAAGCTCTGGAACATTTTGTAAATTTTGTTTTAAAAACTCCATCTGCTTATAATTAAGGGGGAGTGTTGGAAAATGTAATTACTCGCAGATCTGCACTTGATCTCCAGCCGACTTTGTCAGAGTCTGTACAAGCCACGATATTGTCTATCAGTCTGACAAGAAGGAAAAGTCCACATGTAGGCAGCGTAATTCAATCGAAATTATTTCAGAAGCTAAGTTGTTAGGTAGATAGTTATTGCAGTGTTTAATGGAAAGTAAGTCGGCAAGTAAGTTGGCATATGCTAAAGCAATTTTCAGATTGCCTGTAAATAGGAGAAGTAATTTGTAAATCAATTTACACAGGAACACATACACAAGAGAGACATTAGATAGCAGAGGAACTTCGGGTGAGAAAGAGAAGTCGAAGCTCAAGCTTCTGTGCATGTGATTTAATCGAAGAGCTAAAGCTCTGTAGACGGACGAGTCTGGACCGACCATTTTGTAACAGACAAGTTTGTATTACTTTGTATTTCCGCATAGTTAATATATGAAATAGTTTGTGGTTGAATGCATGATTATTTGGCCACATATATTTCCAGATTTACTTCTGTAGATGTCTTTTACTGTTACTGATAAGTAAAAGAACAAGAACCCACAAAAATCTCACTGGGTGAAAGTTCCAAGTTTTACGGCACATTGGTCGACTCAAGTCTCCCTACATATTTGGGCATATGTTTTGCATAAGTTATTTGGATTTGTAAAAGTGGGTATTTTACTTCATCTTACTCGCAGGTGAAAAGTATTTGTAATATTCTTAAGTCTTTAGACTAAGAATCATATTCTGCAGAGTTCTATCGCAGCTATCAACTTGGTCGCATGCACAAACTTGATCGCAGGTATTAACCTGATCGCATCGCAGGTATTAACCTGGTCACAGCACCAACTTGATCGCAGGTATCAACTTGGTCACAGCACCAACTTGATCGCAGCTATCAACTTGGTCGCATGCACAAATTTGATCGTGGGAATCAACTTGATCGCAGATAAGTTGATCGCACATATCAACTTGGTCGCAGAAAAAAAAAAAAAAGGTGGTCGTAGTAAAAACAAGTCGGAGTTAAAAAGTGGAATAAATTATTTTCTTTTAAAATATTGACTGAGCCCTAAACCCAAGTTTAGTCGGATCGGTTTTGGCTATCAATCGACGGGTATATGCACTCTGAGGAAAGGGCATCAACTACTCGAAATTCACAGAGAACTAAATCAAATTTCCTACATCTCTTCAACCTCTGTACTTCAATTTATACAGCACTTATATATTGAAACTTATGGGCAAACTGTTTGCTCTTAGTGCCTTTTCTCATATCCATATCCATATCCAGGTTCAGATTGCTTATATGCAACTTGCTTTTAATATTGTTTTGCTTTCTCCAAAATTATCTTATGCTCAGAATTTTTGTGTTGCAGGATCATTTTTAGAAAAGGTGGATCGAGGTAAGTCGAATGGGCATATTGAATCATAAATAGAACGTCCAGATCCAATGGGCAAATTGAACGCTAGGTCGAAAGATGGAATAATTGCAAGTTTCGTATAGCAGACTGTGTCAGTTTCATATGGTCGACTGTTTACAAATGCGCATAAAGGGCTGAAACAATTTTTTTTGTTCTATTGATTTTATATAATTTTTATTGTAATTTTTAAATTTTTTATATATGTTAATATTAAATGTTGCTTTGTTTTTATATATAGAATGTCTATTAGTTTTATTATACCCTAATATCTAATGTTTGCAGGTTTTAGTAAATTAGTATTACAAATCTATTAAAACTAAAAAACTTTAACAAAGATTAAAAAAAAAAATTATATTCTCTTTAAATCTTTGTTTTTAAAGCATTCCAAAATGTAAAATAGATTTTTATTCATAATAAGTTAAAAAAGTGTTGATGAAAGGGTGAAGTTTTTATTTTTATTTTTTATTTTTATTCTCTATAATTTAAATCTAAATTTTTATTTTAAAAACTAATATTTAAAATAAACAAAAACATTATAAAACTAAAACAAAAACTCTATAGGAAAACTGAAACTAGTATTTGTTTATTATATTCTTGTTTGTTTACTGATTTATTTATTCTATTGTCTAATCGTTCATAGCTTTAGAAAAAAACTTAATCCCTAATGCATTTTTTATTCTTAACATGACTTAAAATTTATTTAAATAAATATGAAAAGAAATCAAAATTTCAGTTGTTCTTTTTTCATAAATGTTTTTTTTTCATTTAAAGGATTAAAACTATTTTTAATTCCTAAAAACAAAATAGTAAATAGGACAAAAATGAAAATTTTTGTAAACAAAAACATTAAAACAAATTAAAGCATCCTATATTAATTTTAAATTAAAAATAAAGACTAAAATCTACCTACTTTACTTTAATAGGAATTTTCAGTAGTTTAAGTGTAATGAAACTTCCAGTGGAACCATACATGTAAAAGCAGTAAGAGAATATTAACAAAATGAAACCTAATGTATTCAAAGGTATGTGAAATTAGGAATTGTAAATGTAAATTAACAAAGTAAAAACAAAAACAAAACCGATCTAACCTAACACTTACTTGGAATCTGTGTTTGATGCAGCTTTCGTTTGCATGATGGTCACTCGAGATCCCTTCTCCATCCTCTTCAATATCCAGTTCGAACAAGTGCTCTTCGTCTAATATACATAATTCTTCAAATGTTGATTGTTCATTGTTCGCTTCAGGAAGAATGATTTCATCCTTGACTGTTGTCAAGATCTCCTCTTCTAAAGAAGAGGAGATCATAATTTTTGCTAGGATATCAGTGAGCTTCTCTAAGTTTATGCTCATCGTAAAGCTAAAATCAAATCAAATGCAGAAAGAAAAGAGATAAAAACGAGTACATGACAAATGCGACAAACAATACGAAATGAGTTAGTACAAAAAACAGGAAAAAAAAAACCAAAACAAAAATCTGCATAAAACAAAAATGAACATATAAAATTAAGACATGTTAGTATGAAACAAAGGCTAGCCCAAATATGAAAGCAATCAAAATTTTTATACTAGAAAACTGTAAAAAAATATTCCATAAAAACAAACTTGCATTTGCAGGAAAGAAAATAATTTGCAGAAAAAGTAAATGCTTTGTAGAAAACAATCAAACGAAATAATTTGTAGAAAAAGTAAATGCTTTGCAGAAAACAATCAAAGGAAATAATTTGCAGAAAAAATAAATGCTTTGCAGAAAATAATCAAAGGAACAGCAAAGCTTTGGGGCACCCCACTATAGTGGATGCGTCTGGTTGTTACACCACAGAAATCCCGAAAATTCTGTAGTGAAGTCGTCTTTGTGTCTTACAGTCCCCCCCCCCCGCCGCCTTCTATCTAATAAAAACAAACTATCTACTTATCTAAACTCTGATCCCTTTTAGCACCTCCCCGGCAACGACGCCAAAATGTTGGGTAAAAACATTAAAAAATTTATAAGGAAATTCCAACGATTTAATTGTCAACCCGAAGAGAGCATAAACTTGTGAGGCACAAACAAAATATATGCAGGGGCAGAGTGTCGATGAACTTAAAATTCTATATAATTGTAATCAGAAATACATGTAATTGAAATTACATCTAGTTTAGGAAAACAAGAAATAATTAAAATTGAATCTAAGTTATGAAAACAGGAAATTAGATGGAAATAAATCTAATTGCAGAAAACATAAAATTGCATAAATTTACTCGATAAAGAAAGGCCGAAATTGCAGGAAATAAACAGGTATAAAGCAATTGACATTAACTAGTGAGCTCACATAAAATCAATACTGAAAATGCATAAAAAGAAATAATCGGAATTATACACTAGGAACTCATAAAAAAGAAATTAACTGAAATTATATACTAAGAACTCATAAACAAGACATCAAAATATGAAGGAATCAAACTATCTATTCCAAAATATAAAATCTATTACAATGGGATCAAATTCATGACTATCTAAAAAGATGAACCAGTTCTCTACTACCAAACCACTAGAGAGGCCTCTAACCAAAATGAAGAGAGAGCCCTCCTATTTATACATAAATCCAAGATAACTGATCATAAATACAGATCCACTATTCTCTCAACCTATCCCTTGAAATTCTTAACAAATAGACAACTCATACCTCTAAATCCTCAACAAAGATATTCTCTCCACACTTCCATGATCTTCTCCTTGAAGTTAGCCACATCTAGAAGATGAAATTCGAATCTGAGGCTAGGTGGCCACTTTTGAGCTTGCTAAGGTCTTCAAATACACCTGTAAACATCACCAAACTCACCCAACTTTAAAGTATAATGAAAATAAGTTATTTTTCTCAATAATTAACCATAAATTCACTCAATAATACTCAAAAATAAATGATTTGGAAAATGGTAATATAAACCCATATTTATTCTGAAAGTGGTGAATGTTAATAGTTTTATGGAATGATATAATGGAATAAGGTGATAAATAGTATGTGAAATGATGAATAAAATGTGGTCTTTTTGCAACTCAACAGTGGCAGTGTGCGGGAGAAGGCGTGGGTGACAGACACGTGCTTCAATAGAGTTGATGAGGTACTTGGTCAGTTTTTCGAGAAAGTGTGCCACTTTTGTGAAGGCGTCGTTGGGAGCGCTTCACACTCGCAAGCGGGTGGCTTTGTTGTTTGCAAGAGCGTTGTTGGAAAGTGCTAAGGAAAATTATTAGTAGGATAAAATGTGCATTCAAAGGAGAATGTGCGCGCCAAAAAGAAGGCACTTAGGGAGTACTCAGAAACGATCGTTTCTGCAGAACAAGTGCGCTTAGGAGGAGTGACCGTAGGAAGGTGGGCGTCCTTGAAAGTGCGTCTGTGACGGTTTGTTCATTGCACCACGAGACGAAGGTGCGTCGGGCAGGTTGGCTTGGTGTGGTTGGCTGAGAAAGATTTTGACAAAACACTTCAACAAGTGAATAATGGTGTGCGCTTGAGGAGAAGTGCGCTTGGATAGGTTTTTGTTCAAGTGCGGCAATTTGAAGTGCGATGTTCGAAGTACGCTTCGGCAAAGGAAATAACCCGTCGAAAGGTTTGTTCGGTGAAGTGTCGAAAAATGGAAGAAGCGCCAAGCAAAAGGGTGCTCAACTACGATTTTGCAGAACGACTCGTTGTTGAAGTGTTGGCCTGCTTAGAGTGTGCAAGTGTTCCAAGGAGAAACGAAGGTTGCTAGGAAGTTTGCGGCCAAGTGAGCTGGAAAAGCTCAAGTGTGGTGCAAGTTGCGGCATCGCACAAACTTTGCAGCAGTAAGGTTGAAAATGGAGATGGTTGAAACGAGTTTACCAGATGCGTTGACAGAAACGTCCAAGTGTTTGTGAGACATAAGTGATTTGTTGCAGAACATGTTCCAGGCACTGGGATGAAGGCGGACTGAAGTGTGTTTCGGTGGAAAACACAGACTTCACTCACAGTTTGGCAAGCCGAGTAGTTTCGGTGGCACCTTGCGATGAGACTGGAAGGTTTCCAAGGTTGATCGCAGTGAAGGTTTGGAGAGGATACTTGGTGCGGATAGTTCAGTAGTTGACTAAGACGGAGAGTTTGGCGAATTGGGTTGGGAATACAACCTGGATCGAGGCTTTTGGAGAAGGCACTCTTCAGCAGTGAACTCAGCAGCTTGATGACCAAGATGACCAAGGCTAGCTAAGTCTTGGAAATGGGCAGAACAGCAAAGGTGATGCTCAACAGTGGTTTCTGTTGATGCAAAGTCTAGCCGAGATGGTATAAGCAACGATGGATTGCAACAGATACAAGTCCAAGGGAGCTGCGGGCCTACATGACAAGGTGACTTCAACAGAACGACGGAAATCAATAATAGTTGAAGTCACTAGCGTTGATGGTGGATCTATGCAAGACTACGGTGAGTCCTCAAGGAAACGAGGTGCAGCAGAGAAGGGAATTTGGAGCAGCAAGCTTGTGGATCCAAGAAAAGGATGATGAAAAGATTTGGCCACTCTTTGATGAGGAGTTGCATGGACAGGTTTCATGGGAAGCCTTAGTAGCATTTGAGAAGGAAATGAGGATTTCTCTTGACAAGTTGAAGTGTGATGGATGGAAACATCACTTTGGTTTTGACCCGGGTGGATGAGGAGATGCACGTGTTGGCTCGATGCCCCTAATGAAGGCAGTGAGGCCTAAGGCACCTTGCAAAGGTGGCCTTAGACAATTAACAATCAAACGGTGCGGATGGATTCAACCAGGGGTACTTCAACAAATTGTCTAAGTAAATGGACAGCTACAACGTGGTTTTTACCATGGATCGACAGGATATGGGATACACCGAAACGCAGAAAGAAAAGCAGTTCAGAGATGATGAAGTTTGTTCCTTCAAGTTGGACAAAAAGTTGGATTAGTGCCCCAACCTGTCTGGCTTTAAGGGCTAGCAGCAGGTGGAGGTATTGACGAACTGGCTGAGTACTGATGCACACTAGGTGGCAAGCGCAGTAGTTGATGTATGAGAGACTTTTTTCACTCTCAGTTGCGGCAGACAATTACAGATCGGTTCAGTCAGAGGCAGTAGATTCCCAATTACTTGGGAACATTGTCGGGACGGAAACAATTTTGACTGGGGGAGGTTGTCACGGACACCATTTTGGCGACACCTTCTTCACATGCAAAAGATACCTTGGGTGCCCAAGTGGGAAAGTTGGATTTGGTCGAGAGGCTTTGCAAGGTGAAACTTGGCTAAGTGATAGGACGTTGTGGGGCATGCGGACCAAGTAGGGGTGCGCACCCACAAACGAAGCCCATGTTTGGAAACACGACACCTTTGACACATTCAGCTATTGGCAGCACACTTGGACCCAGGTGCACGTGAGAAGAAGATAGCATGGGGGAACGACATCAGTGATGAGGAATTCCTAGTGGCACTTGTAGGGCGCTCAGTCAAACGGATTGGCAAACCAATCGTCCAAAGAAGGTGGGCATGACACCATGTTACGGTGGAATTCAAGGCATGCTGAGTAGGACATTCGCTTAGGAGTGCCCAACCAAAGAATCCACAAAGCAAGTGCGCAGATGAGGGGAAGTCAACCAAGAGAAAAAGTGTTGCGTGTGGACCCCGAGCAAGCGGTTCACTTAGCGAGGGGGCGCACCCACCTTTTGAGGAGACTCCTACTCTAGAGGCGCCTATATATTGGAAAAGGCACTTGTCAATTAAATCATCTTTTGATCATAAGTTGGAATATCCAAGTTTGGCTTAGAAAATGTCAAGGAGCACAAAAGCAACAGTAAACAAAGTCGCAGCATGAAGTTAGGAGGAGAAGTTCGCTAGCTCTATGTTCTTGGTCTTTACTATTTTTTTGTGTTCTTCACTATTGTACATGCTGAGTTGCGGTAGATTCCAGCACTACATTTTCTTATATCTTCTTTGTACATCGGTGTGTTTTAGCCTAAGGAGGTGCGTACCGAGAGTATTAGCTGCGGTGACAACGCTCCATCATTTTAATACAAGAATTCAGGGCTCTGTAGTGAGGCAACCCCATCTTTACATCTGTTGTTCTCTTAAGTAATGTGTTGACATATTAACTTGAATAATTTCTAAGTGTGAAATATTCTAAGTATAAAGCAAATGGCTTTCGCATAATCGGTTAAGGCGTAGTCTGTTGGAATACGCTCAGGCTGGCCATGCCCCTGAGTTGCGCCAGGAAGTGTTGCACGTCGCAATAGACCCTAGAGAAAGGTGGCGCGTGTTGTGGTAGTGACAGGTGGTATCATAGCTATGTTTATGGCTAAGTGCAGCGTCAGAGCAGACGATGTTGACAGGTGGTTTCGGCGAAGGGATTGTGTAGCCAAAGCGAAGCTATAGTTTGGTAAAGTCACTTAGGCAGAAAATCTAAGTGTTGGACCAATTATAGGTTGTCAAAGAGGTGTCACAAGGAGGTGTCATGCTAAGGAGTAAGATGCTCTGCAAGTTTGGACGCTCCGTTGAACGAGCGCTTCGCAGGCTCAGAAGGGCGCTCTGCAACTCGAACACTCCGTAGGCTCAGGCAAGCGCTCCATAGCTCGAACGCTCCATAGAACAAGCACTTCGTAGACGAAGCACAACATAGGGCGGGCGCTCTGCAATCATTACGCGCCATGCAGATGAGCGCGTTGCCCAGACAGGCGCTCCACAGGAGGAGAGCGCCCTGCAGACAGAACATGCCGCAGGGAGGGCGTTCCACAAAGAACGTGCCACAAGAGCGGACGCTCTACATCTCATACACTCTACAGACGGACGCGCACCGCAACTCGAGAACTCCACAGACGAATGCGTGTCGCAGCTCGGGCACTCCGCACTCGGACGTGCGTTGTAGCCCAAGCACTCCACAGACGCAGGCGCTCTGCAGGGAGAGCGCTCCCCTAGACGCTGTAGAAGCAACGTGCTCTGCAGCAAGGAGCCACGCGCTCAGAAAAGTGCGCTCCGAAAACAAAGAGTTGCGTGCTCCAGTAAAGCGCAGTGCGCTCAAGATGACAAGTGCTCTTACAGTTGAGTCGCGCGCTTGGTAAACAAGCACTCCAGTAGAAGGAGACGCGTGCTTAGTGAAGTTGCAACAACAGCACGCTTAGAAGAGTGCTAAGGCAAAAATCAACGAAGGGTGCCAAGTGAAGGCGCTCAGGTGAACAAAATCGCACGAGGATAAGGTGCGTTCTATAGGTGATAAAGACAACGCGTGCTTTGGGTGCAGCGTGCGTTTCGAAAGAAGGTGCATTTGGCAAACGCACATTTCGACGAAACGATTAAGTGCGCCAAGTAAAGGTGTGCTTTGGTGAACGAAGGTGCACGCAAGGGCAAGGGTGTGCTCCGCAGGAAGAAAATGCACGATAGCAACGTGCGGGAGAAGGCATGGGTAATAGACACGTGCTTCGACAGAGTTGACGGGGAACTTGGTCATTTTTCGGTCAAGTGTGCCACTTTTGTGAAGGAGCCGTTGGGAGTGATTCACACTCGCAAGCGGGTGGCTTTGTTGTTTGGGAGAGCACTAAGGAAAATTAGCAGTTGGAGAAAACGTGCATTCAGAGGAGAAGGTGCACGCCGGAAAGAAGGCACTTAGAAAGTGCTCAGAAACAAGCGTTTCCGCAGAACAAGTGCGCTCAGGAGGAGTGACCGGAGGAAGGTCGGTGTCCTGGAAAGTGCGTCCGTGGCAGTTTGCTCATACCACCGTGAGACAGAGTTGCATCAGGCAGGTTGGCTTGGTGTGCTTGGCTGAGAAACCGTTTGATAAAATGTTTCGGCAAGTGAACAGTGGTGTGTGCTTGAGGAGAAGTGCGATTGCAGAGAAGTGTGCTTGGACAGGTTTTTGTTCAAGTATGGCAGTTTGAAGTGCGATGTTGGAAATGCGCTTCGGCAAAGGAAATCACCCGTCGAAATGTTCGTTTGGTGAAGTGTCAGCGAACGGAAGAAGCACCAAGAAAAAGGGTGCTCAACTATGGTTTTGCAAAATGACTCGTTGATGAAGTGTTGTCTTGCTTAGAGTGTGCTAAGTGTGCCAAGGAGAAACGAAGGTTGCTAGGAATTTGGCAGCCTTACATAACTTGTTTACATTATTGAATCTCCTGATCGAAACATTGGGGCATGATATGACTCAATTACAAGTGAGTTGGAAAAGCTCAAGTGTGGTGCAAGTTGCGGCATCGCACAGACTTTGCAGCAGCAAGGTTGAAAACGGAGATGGCTAGAACGCGTTTATCAAAGGCGTTAACAGAAACATCCAAGTGTTTGCGAGACATAAGTGATTTGTTGCAGACGATGTTCTAGGCGTCGGATGAAGGCGGACTAAAGTGTGCTGCAGTGGAAAGCAAAGACTTCCCTCATGGTTTGGCAAGCCGAGTAGTTGCGGCGGCACCTTGCGATGATACTGGAAGGTTTCCAAGATTGATCGCAGCGAAGGTTTGGAGAGGATACTTGGTGCGGACAGTTCAAAAGTTGGCTAAGGCAAAGAGTTTGGCAAGTTGGGTTGGGAAGACAACCTGGGTCGAGGCTTTTGGAAAGGAACTCTTCAGCAGCGAACTCAGCAGCTTGACGACCAAGATGACCAAGGTTGGCTTAGTCTTGGAAACGGGTAGAACAATGAAGATGATGCTCAATGGTGGTTTTTGTTGATGCGAAGTCTAGTTGAGATGGTGAAAGTAGCGATGGATTGCAGCAGATATGCATCCAAGGGAGCTGCGGGCCTGCATGACAAGGTGACTTTGGTAGAACGACGAAAATCAGCAATGGTTGAAGTCATAGAGTTGGTGGTGGCTCTATGCAAAACTGCAGTGAGTCCTCAAGGAAACGAGGTGCAGCAGAGAACGAAAGTTAGAACAGCAAGCTTACGGATCCAAGAAAAGGATGAAGGCAAGACTTGCCCACTCTTCGATGAGGATTTGGGTGGACAGGTTTCATGGGAAGCCTTAACAGCTTTTGAGAAGGCAATGAGGCTTTCTCATGACGAGTTGAAGTGTGATGGATGGCAACATCACTTTGGTTTTGACCTAGGGGGATGAGGAGATGCACGTGTTGGCTCGCTGCCCCTCACGAAGGAAGTGAGGCCAAAGGCACCTTGCAAAGGTGGCCTTAGACAATTAACAGTCAAACTGTGCGAATGGATTCAGCCAATGGTACTTCAACAAATTTTCTAAGTAAATGGACAATTCAACCATGGTTTTTACCATGGATCGACAGGCTTTGGGGTACACCAAAATGCAGACAGAAATGTAGTTTAGAGATGACGAAATTCGTACCTTCAAGTTGGACAGAAAGTTGGATTAGTGCCCCAACTTTTCTGGCTTTAGGGGCTAGCAGCGGATGGAGGTATTGACGAATTGGCTAAGTACTGATGCACACTAGGTGGCAGGCGCAATAACTGATGTATGAGAAACTTTTTACACTCTCAATTGCAACAGATGGTTGCAGATCGGTTCGGTCAGAGGCAACAGTTGCAACAGGTTCTTAGTTACTTGGGAACGTTGTCAAGACAAAAAATATTTTTAGTGGGGGAGGTTGTCACAACCACCATTTTGGCAACACCTTCTTCACGCCCAAAAGATACCTTGGGCACCCAAGTGGGAAAGTTGGATCCAGTCGGGAGGCTTGGCAAGGTGAAACTTGGCTAAGTGACAGGACAGCGTGGGGTGTGTAGACCAAGCAGGGGTGCGCACCCACAAACGAAGACCGTGTTTGGCAGCGCGACACCTTTGACACATTCGGCGGTTGGCAGCACACTTGGACCTAGGTACACATGGGAAGAAGACACCTTGAGGGAGCATGGGGGAACGACACCAGTGATGAGGAATTCCTAGTGGCACTTTTGGAGGTGTTCAATCAAACGGATAGACAAACCAAGCATCCATAGAAGGTGGGCATCACACCACGTTGCGGCAGACTTCAAGGCATGCTAAGTAGGACATTCGCTTAGGAGCCCCAACGCCCAACCAAAGAAGCCACCAAGATGGTGCACGAATGAGGGGAAGCCAACTAATAGAAAGAGTGTTGCGTGTGGACCCCAAGCAAGCAGTGCGCTTAGTGAGAGGGCGTGTCCACATTTTGAGGAGAATCCTACTCTAGAGGCTCCTATATATTGACAAAGGCACTTGTCAATTAAATCAACTTTTGATCATAAGTTGGAAGATCCAAGTTAGGCTTAGCAAACGAGGAGCAGAACCGCAACAGTAAACGAAGTCGCAGCATGAAGTCAGGAGGAGAAGTTTGCTAGCTTTGTGTTCTTGGTCTTTTCTATTTTTCTATGTTCTTCATTGTTGTACGTGTTGAGCTGCGGTAGATGCCAACACTGCGTTTTGTTATATCTTCTTTGTACATTGGTGCGTTTTAGCCTAAGGAGGTGCGTACCAAGAGTGTTAGCTACGGTGACAATGCTCCATCATTTTAATACAAGCTTTCAGGGCTCTGCAATGAGGCAACCCCACCTTTACATATGGTGTGCACTTTCTTCTGTTGTTCGCTTAAGTAATGTGTTGACAGATTAACTTGAATAATTTATGTGTGAAATATTCTAAGTGTAAAGCAAATGGCTTCCACATAATCGGTTAAGGCGCAGTCTGCAGGAATGCGATCAGGCTGGCCAACAATCATGGAAGCTAACAAAAATTCAAAAGTCATGGAGCTTTTTTTGTGTGCTTGCTTGATATTGGTTAATAGTCAAGCAAAGGAGCTCGCGCACAACGATATCTACATATCAACAAAAATTTGGCACATAACAAGATCTCCATATATGGTGCTAACTCACAACTCAATATATCGGACTCCGTTAGATACAAATTTACCTACGTTTTTGTATTTTTATATAGTCTGTGTGTAACTGTGGTAGTCATTTGCAAAAGAACGCCTAAACAGTCAAACCTTAATGTGTATACCAACTTTTTAGAAATGGCTATGCATTGATTGTCATAATCATAATCAGAGATTCGAACTAGCAAATTTAGAAAATTCAACAACTCAGATATGAACAGGACAACAAGTGATATATATATATATATATATATATATATATATATATATATATTTAATTGCTTGGTAAATGCTATTTTTCATAGCAATTCACACGTTGGGGGATACCCGTGCCTTTCAAATTGGTGAAATTACCGTACGTATGTGGTATTTATAAGTTTTGGATAGTTCATATTTTTGGATGAATAGAAATGGACAAATATTTTGAAGAAATCGTTTTTTGATTGACGTGGAATACATCAACCATTTGCAATGGTTTTCAAAGAATTCGTTTTCATTTTTTGAAGCGGCATTTTTAATTAATCATCTCTTTAGCCTATCATACTCCAAGTGGAAGTTTATTAGTCATCTTAAGTATCTGATATCATGGACAAATATTTTTAAGGATTCAATGTTTTTTAGTGGCGTGTAAAGGAATGCATAAACATCTGCAAGACAAAAAATTTTAAGGATTCAATTTTTTTTAGTGGCGTGTAAAGGAATGCATAAACATTTGTAAAGGTTTTCAAAGATTTCGTTCCATTATTTGAAGAAATCAATTTATTTAAAAATATAGTGTTTTGACAAGGAAGTTTTAAGGTTTAAGTTTCATATATTTTAAGTCATTTTGGTAGTGATGGCTGGTTCATGATCATGGCAAGTGAATGTGAAGAATAATAAAAAAAAAATTATAGTTTTATTTTATTGGTTAGGATTGTTTTTTATATTGTATTGTTATTTAAAAGTAATATGTATATATAATTAGGGGTTTAACGTGATGGAGATCTTGAGTGAGACTTTGGCATAGCTACTTGGGGATTTAACTACGAGACATTTTGCTAACATAAACAACTCTCAATCACTTGAGCTAACCCATCGGTGGCTTAGCTCAAGTGCTTGAGAGTTGTTTATATATATATATATATATAAGAATAAGAGCTTGGTGGGTTAGCTTAAGTGGTTTAAAGTTGTTTATGCTAGTAGAAGGTCTTGGGGTCAAATCTGCGGGTGGCTATGTCGAGGTCTCACTCGATTCCCCACCGGGTTAGGTGGGTTAGCTCAAGTGATTGAGAGTTGTTTATATATATATATATATAAGAATAAGAGCTTGGTGGGTTAGCTTAAGTGGTTGAAAGTTGTTTATGCTAGTAGAAGGTCTTGGGGTCAAATCTGCGGGTGGCTATGTCGAGGCCTCACTCGATTCCCCACCGGGTTAGGCCCAGTAATCAAGACTGTCGGTTTGTCTCACGGTACTCTTATATATATACATATATATATTAATATTGAAAAAATTGTTAATTTTGTTTTTTTTTATGGTTAAATAACCTTTGTTATTAAAAATAAATAATGTCAATTCTTTGATTATATATTTGTAGAATAATTGTAAAAACGATGAGATTATTTTGAGTGGTAACTTATATGTAGCTTTCAATAATATTTTTATATTAAAATGTTATTAACTTTTTGTTCGAAATGTAAAATATTAAGATGTTATTAACTTTTGTAGAAATGTTAAACATATATTAAATAATGTATAATTAAAAAATATATATCAAATAGATCACTATGGATGTATGTAAAGGATAATAAAAAAGTAAAAAATGTAAGGAAATAAGGTATATCAATACAATCCCATATTTTCACATTATGGTTTTCACAACATTCTTTTTTCAAAAAAATAAAAATGTTATGACATTGTATTGTAAATATAAAAAATAATAATTATTTATTTATTTAAGGAAATGTGAAAATAATATTATCATTTGTTCAAAAGGTAATAAACTAGAATGTATTGAAAATAATAAAATCATTTGTCCAAATTTTCTATTTAAGGGTGCTAGCTCAATGGAAGAGCACTTGTCTTATAGGCTGGAAGTTGGTGGTTAGATTCTTCCCATATATATTTACTCTAAAACCACTAAAAAGAGATAAATAACCACTACAAAAGTAGAGATAAATGACAAAAAAAATGACCAAAATTCACATATAAATGACCAAATGACAACTTTGGTCACGGATTAGTGGTCTTTTATCACATAAAAAAAAATATTGTCATATTTAGCTTGATCGCTTATAGCTTATTTTGTGGGCATATTTGGTTGTTAATTTGCGTATATTTGGTCATTAATTGTGACAATTAATGACCAAATATATGACCAAATTAACGACCAAATATATGACCACAAGATAAGCTATAAATGACCAAGCTAAATATGATGACATTTTTTGTCACGTGATAAATGATCGCTAATTTGATATTAGTGGTCGCCAACTCAAAAGTGACCATTTATATGCGGATTTTGGTCATTTTATGGTTACTTCTCTCTCATATGTACTAGTGTCATCCATAAGTATGGAGATGAATTTAAAAAAATCCTCCATCCCTCTTTTTCATGTTCCTCGGCCTCTCAAGCTAATGATTCTCTTTCTACTTCATTTCTCGGAGCATCCAACTGACCCTTGTTTCAAATATTTATGGTTTATTCTAAAAACCAATAATTATAGGGTTCATGATTAACACTTATCAGATGTTCAAGTGGAAAACTTGTTAGGGACATCTGAATAATATATTGCCTCTAAGATCAGGATCACGTACCAACAATCCTCTCATTGGGAGAAATATATACTTAGGCTACAAAGGGCTTCAATATTGTTATCACCCAATCCAAACACTCTCATTTGGTTAAGAAACCCTGCAACAAGCACATACCAAGCCAATCTAAGTTACAAAGAGCTCAAAAGATTAGATCGAGAGGATCACCTAGTTTGGTGGAGGACAAAACAGTGGAAGCTATCGTCATATTTTGGGGAACATCCTCTTAAGCCCGTACTCAAAGAAAAGAAAAGAGAAATCACACCCATTTTTTACAGATCAAAGCCATATTGTTTTGTATATGGAACATTATGAGGGAACCCTGGTCAAGCAAGAGAAGGAGGTTTTATAATAGTTCAAAAATAAAAATACAATATAGTTTTCAAACGGGAGTAGGATTCAACACAAATAATTGTGTAGAACTAATGAGCATCATCACAACATTGAAGATGGCTATTAATGAGAAGATAAAAATATGCACATCCTCTCATATATAAACTGGCAATTGAATGAATGAAAAAGGAAATTTTCTTCTCAAACATAGTCCTATCTCACTTGCTAAGAAGTGTGTGGTCACTCATGGAGAAACTAAGCAATTGCACTGTTCAACATACTTCTAGGGAAATTAACAAGGAGGATGATCTAGTTGGCTAACAAGGATTGCAACCAACAAGAAGGACAACTCATCTTTCAACAATCAATCCAAGAAGGTACATCTAAAGAAGAGACACAAAACATGTAACATCTATATAGGAAATACTCTTCATTATTGAGGATTATATCTAATGGAGCTGATAAAAGATCAATATGTTTTGTATGCCACACAAAAAGGGTGAGAATACTTCCCTAGTTATGAAAACATAAATGTTTCAATTTTTGTAAGTAAAGTTACTCTCAGAAAGGATGGAGGAATCTGTCTTGTTTATGTTTTGATCCTATGGCTATAGAGAATGTAGGAAAGAAACCTTTGTACAAAATATCCTTTTAATTGAGTCAGGAATGGCTTCTGTGATTTTTTTGGAAAAATATTCAATCTAATTACTAGTTGTAACATTTGACTTCTTAAGGAATAAAGTAGTTGATCCTTTTCTTTGGAATATATATAAGCACCTTGTTCCTAGACACGGGAAAAAAAATGTATATATATGCATTATAACAAATGTCTATATGTATATACTAGGGTGGTAGATGTGGGGGGGAGGGGATTTTTATACCAGAAGAAATATAGTAATAACATATGCTTGTGGATTAGATATTGGCACAAATATTTAGGTAGAATGTTATGCCTTAGTCTTTGGATTGAAGCAATCTATTGCACTAAACATTCTTTCTCTAGTGGTCATTGGAGATTCTCTTCTTATTCTTTCTCAAAATGGGAATCATCAGGAAATAGTGATCAAATAGTTTGGTGGTTTCATAAATGAATCAATGGTCTTATCCCTCAATGTCCATTGTTAGAAAAATAGGATCGCAGAGCAATAACAATTAAACAATTAAACAAGATGCAAATCTTAAATGCATTATAAGAGAGACACAAATATACCATAGTTCACCCAATATGGGATACATCCACACAGAAATTGTCAGTCATTTATTATTATACCATCTAATAAAATGAAGGGATACAACCTGTAGCAACCTCGTTGCACTTCTTCTTCACTCTCTCACACAATCACAGAGATTGTTTTACAATGCTAAAATACAATACAATACCCAGTCATATTATTATTACTTCCCTTTATAAAGGGAATACCATGGGAAAATACCACGGGTTTCCCAAATACCATGGGCCTGTAAATCACCCATTATTGACCAAGTCATGACTTTGAAATTACAACATTTTACAAGGCATTGTTTCCTAAATTTTTGCT